>AP025041.1:188149-193149 GCA_036186865.1 Eustoma russellianum
TTGATGTTGTTGCCCACGGACAACATGATAATGAGTGCACTGTATCCGCTACAGATTCAGAAATATAGGTTCCCAAAGTTGGTATTACAAGAGATGAATCTGGGACAGTTGAAGGAAGAACTATAGAAGGGAGAATGGTACTACCTATTACTCAAGTGTTTACTAGGCAGAGAATAATCATATAAGTGAGGAAAGCAACTTAGACAACCAAGAGGATTTGCCTATAGCACTTTGGAAAGGGATACGAGAATGCACAAAAACCCACTGTATAATTTCTTAGCTTACTAAAAATTGAACAAAACACTTAAAGCATTTACATGTTCATTGGATCACCAACAAATTCCAACTAACATCCATGAGGCTCTGTCTAAACCAAAATAGAAAGAAGCGGTAAAAGAGGAAATGAGTGCGCTAATTAAGAATAAAACCTGGGATGTAGTTGAATTAAAACCAGGAATCAAATCGTTGGGTATAAATGGGTTTTTTCGATAAAATACAATACACATGGCTCGATTAGTAGGTATAAAGCACGATTGGTTGCTAAGGGTTTTACCCAAATTTATGAGATTGATTATGTAGAAACTTTTGCTCCAGTTGCAAAGTTAAATACGACAAGGATTATTTTCTCGTTAGCTGTAAATTTAGATTGGTGTCTTTGGCTATTTGATATTAAAAATGCGTTTCTAAACGATGATTTGCAGGAAGTAGTATACATGGACATACCTCCTGGATTTGAGAATGACAATAACAAGGGAATGTCATGCAAATTAAGGAAATTCCTATATGGATTAAAACAATCACCAGGTGCGTGGTTCAAACGATTCACAACTGTAGTACTAAAGTATGGATTTAACCAAGCCAACAGTGATCATACTATGTTTGTAAGATTTTCGGATAAACTAATATTACTTTACTTATTGTTTATGTGGATGACATTATAATAACAGGAAATGACCAATTAGGGATTAATGTAATAAAGAAGCAATTGTCAAAGGAATTTGAGGTAAAAGATCTAGACAGATTACGTTATTTTCTAGGGATGAAAGTCTCACGTACTAAAACCGAGATGTGTATCTCTCAATGTAATTACATACTGGATTTATTAATAGAGACATGTATGTTGGGATGCAAACCTGCATCTACACACATGGGAACATGCCATAAACCGAAGGTGGTAATAGACTCAAAACCCATTGACAAGTTGAAACATCAGCGTTTGGTTGGTAAACTAATTTACTTATCACATACTCGCCCTGATATATGTTATGCTGTTAGTTATGTTTCTAAGTTTATGCATGATCCTACTAATGAGCATTATAAAGCTGTATTAAGAATTCTTAGGTACTTGAAGGCTACACCTGGACAGGGATTATCATTCTGGAAAAATTCAGATAGGAGTATATTGGTTTACATGGAAGCAGACTAGACAGAATCAAAGGTTAATATGAGGTCTACCACGGGATATGTTACGTATGTCCGGGGGTATTTGGTGGCATGGAGGAGCAAGAAGCAAGCAGTTGTATCACGAAGCATTGCAGAGGCAGAGTTGAGGGCTCTAGCATTAGGAATCTGTGAGGGACTCGGGTTAAAAAAGGTATTAGAAGAATTGCGAATGAAGATCACACTGCCAGTCACGGTATATTGCGACCACATATTTGCGATTAGCACGGCAGAGAATCCCACTCAACATGACAAATCTAAACATGTCGAGATTGATCGACATTTCATTTAGGAAAAGATTGAAGGCAAGATAATCGAAATAAATCATGTTCCTTCGGCTGAACAAGCTGCTGATATCTTTACAAAACCAGTGTCTGTAAATACTTTTCTATCTCTTGTTGACAAGCTTGAGGAGGGGGAGGGGGTGTAGAAATTATAGGATATTAGAATAAAAAGATGTATTTAGAAGATTCTCTCTCATCTCTTTGTTACTGTTAGTTACCGTTATGGTGGTAGGGTGTGTATATATTGTAGTCACAGTAAACGATGGTACTAAGGTTGTATATTTTGAGTTGTACATTTCTGAATGAAGAAGAATTGTTCTTTCAAGTTGTATACAATTCGTCTCAGTATTATTTCATTATTATCTCAATACATTCTTTGACAACAATTTCTAGTGTAGCCACACTATTTATCAGCCAATCGAAGGAGTCGGAGTTGGTTTGAGTGTTCTTCCCCTGACTCAGAGAATGAGTGTAGTAATACTCTGTTTCAAGAAAATGGCAGTCTATTGTGGTGTATATGCGATTGTGGACCGGATTTTAATATCGATAACCTTTTTGATTTACCGTATATCCAACAAAGACGATTTTTATAGCGCAGGCGTCAAGTTTTGAACGCTGTGCCTTCGGAATATGCACATATACAGGACACCCAAACACTCTAGGGGTGAGGGTAAGGTCGAGTGGAACAGTCGTGTGCTGGTGAGGACATCGCTCGGAGTTTGGAGTTTGAGAATTTTGGTGGGGAGTCGATTTATGAGATAGGCTGCAGTAGCAACGACTTCTGGCCAAAAATATTTGGGAACTTTGGATTCAATCATTAAGGCACGAGTGATTTCCAGTAGAATTCTGTTTTCCGCTCAGCCACACTATTTTGTTGTGGGCTGTCTGGGCAAGAGGTTTGATGGATGAGGCCTTTTTCGAGAAAAGATTGTTGCATGGGTTGGTTGACATATTCTCGTCCATTGTCTGTCCGTAGTATCTGGATTGAGGTTTGTAATTGAGTCTGTACATGTGCATAAAACGAGACAAAACGTTCAAAGACATCAGATTTTCGTTTAAGAAGGAATACCCATGTCATTCGTGTGCAATCATCGACGAAAACAAAAATATAAGAAACACTGATGCGACTAGATTCCGGAGATAGTCCCTAGAGTCCGAGTGAACTAGTGCAAATGGTTTATTTCGTCGGGTATTATTAGCTGGAAAAGAGTGTCTTTCGCCAAAAATGCAAGTATCATAAGACAATTGAGAATTGTTTTGGAACAACTTAGGAAATAGAAGTTCCAAATAGCTATTCGATGAGTGACCCAACCGACGATGCCAGAGCCATGCTTGTCTATCAACTGAACCAAGAGAGAGCACTGCGGTACCTGTGTGATCTACCTCATCAACATATTATAGTCCGTTTTGTTCAGAGCCACGCCCAATGATCTTCCTCGTCCGAATATCCTGCAATATACAAAAGGTAGGATGTATGTGAACGGTGCAATTGAGTTCCTTGGTGACATGGCTAATAGATAGTAAGTTATGAGACAATGTCGGAACATATAGGCAATTCTGGATTTGAATTGTCGGAGACAATTGTATAGTGCCTATTCCCTTTACCGGTGATAACCCCCTATTGGCTGTTTGGACAAAAGAAATAGCGGAGAAATCAGAGATATCATATAACATTGTGTCGGTGGTCCCTCAGTCAAATACCCACCGAGAGGTTTTATTGGGATTGGTTTTGTAGGTAAAGTAAGTTTGAGGGTTTTGTATGGGTTGTTTGGTTTGTTGGGGTCAGATCACAATTTAGGAAGTTTTTGGTGGTAAAAATGAGTTGTTTGATTAGGTTGAGGACTGGTTTGGTGTTTTGTGGGAGTGCAGTGTGCTGAGGCTAATTTAGGAAGGGTAAAAGGGTCATTGTGCCACTTAAATGGGTTTTTAAGGTTAAAGGGGGGAGGAAGGGTTTTATTTATCTTCCCTTTTACCTGGTGGCTGATTCCTTTCTGCCGCTGCGCTAATTGCTGCGTTCTCCTCCTCCCTTCCTGTAAATCCGGTGAAGCCTCCGGTGTTTTATTCATCTGTGTTGCTTGTGGTAGCGATGACAATCTTCGGATTGCCTGCTACCCCACTGGTAGCGCCCCCTCTCCGTCCCCGCTTTTTGGTATCCGGCCACCATTCTGGGTAGCCGATGATTTTGAAGCACCCAGATGCTGTAGGCTTGATTTGTCATCGTCTCTGCGGGAGGATGAGCTCACTGTTGATGGTGACTCTGACCGCACTCTCCCTCTCTCCCGATATTCTTGCTTTGGAGACTAGGCCACTGCTTTTCCCTCCTCCGCCTGAGGGAGGTTCTCCCTGTGATGGCCCTCTTCCACCCGCATAATTTTTCTCCTGGCCACTTCCTTGCGTATCTCACCATATGCCTCTTCTACTGTTGGTAAGGGATCCCTTTTTAGGAGATCCTCTTTGTCCTGGTCACATTCCTCGTTGACAGCTTTAAGAAGTTGATACAACATGGTTTTTTGTTGTAACTGGTTGAATATGGTCATATCCTCTGGGCACCTCATGAGATTCGTACTTCTTCGATCAATTTCCTTCCAAATAGCCTGCAGTTGGCCATACACTTTTTCTATGGGCAGATTGCCTTGCTTCAAGCTGTTGGTCTTGACTGTTAGGTTGAAGATTTGAAGGGAATAGTCCTTCCCGCTGTTTTACGTGGCCTCAATGCCCTTCCACAGCTCTCTTGCAGTCGGGTAATCGATGTACTGGTTCACAATTTCTTCATCAATATTCTCTAGGATCCAAGTGAGTACTGTGGAGTCATTTGGACGCCACTTAGGATACTCTGGATCATCTTTAGGTGGGGGGTTGGCAGTGATGTGATTGAGTCTGCCTCTTCCGTCTAAGGCCACACTCATTTTTCTTGCCCATGGGGCATAATTCTGATCGGTCAGTTTGTCTGTTATGACAATTGGTTGGTTTGACTGATTATCTGTTTGACTTTTGTTTGGTGCTAAGTTTTGGAGCATTTTCATCATTTGAGCAAGACTGAAGGTTTGGGAAGGGTTGCCTGGTGCTCCCTCTGTGTGGGTAACACCGGATGTTGAAGAAGCATCATTCATGGTTGGTTTATTTTTCGGATTACAGGTAGATGATGAATTTGTAGATCATTCTATTCCAGGGATGGAATGATGGCTCTGATACCATGTTAGATAAACAAGAACACTTTGATAATTCTTGATTTCATTGATTCATTTGCTTTGGAAAGGATACAATTTATAGCATTTA
>AP025041.1:198149-250719 GCA_036186865.1 Eustoma russellianum
TCAAAAACTGGGACATCAATCGATCCATGTGACTTCAGTCTCTAAAGGTAGAGATTTCGATCGATCGATGTGGAAGATGTTCAAAATTGGAACCTCTCTGGAAGACATCGGTCTCTCAGTTTTGAGGACATCGATCGATCGATGTCACATCAGTCTCTCAGGGAAAGACTTCGATCGATCGATCGATGTATGGAGGTTCAAAAACTGGAACCTCTCTCGAAGACATCTGTCTCTCAGTTTTGGAGACATCGATCGATCGATGTCACATCAGTTTCTCAAGGAGAGACGATCGATGTTTGGCAGGTTCAAAACTAGAACCTCTTTGGAGGACATCGATCTCTCAACCCATACATATCGATTGATTGATGTCATATAGAATTCAAATTTTTATGACCGTTGGAACAAAATCCAAGGAAGATTCATGGTGTTTTCTTTTTTTAATCTTGCTCAAATTTCTTGTGGACTTTTCTCTAACATTATACATGCTTCCTTGACCATTGTATCCATGTCTAAGATTCTCTAGGGTGGCTTTGGAGGATCAAGTCAATCCATAGGGTGGCTAAATGCTCTTTTCAAATTATCAAGACTTGGAATTGACTTGAAGACATGGGGAGGCTCGAGAGCTGAAGTTGTTGTAATCGTACAAAATTGTTTTGTGCAAGAGTTTGTTATTGTGGTTGCTTACACAAATTTGTCAGTGTAAGTATTGATGTGTTGTTCTTATAATAAGAAGAGTAGTTGTTGAAAATCCACCCTGGCAACAAAGTGGTAGTGGAGTAGAATCAATTATGATTCGAATCACTCTATATCTGATGTACTCATTCATTGTCTCTCATCTCCCATTTTTGCTTTGATTTTGAATTCTATTTGAATTGAAGAAAGCCAAAAACAAGAAAATTCTGCAAAATTGTTCAACATTCAATTCACCTCCTCTAAAGTGTTTGTTACGGACCTAACATCTCATTTTTACTGTCCAAATCATTAATATAACATAATTTCATACGTTATCTAATAATTTAAAATCTATCAGATTATGATATTTTTGGTGATAACTTATGTATCATTTAATGTATACATTCAACACAAGATAGTGGGAAATGCGCATAAATAAAAGAACTATTGTTTTCACCACTTTTTCCATCTCTACTTGTTAATCGTAGACCTGACACGTAGTTGTAATCAAAAAAGTAAAATACATGATGAAGATTTTGACAATAAATATACCCTTGTCCAACTTTAGTTACTTATACACATAAGTTTACGAAACAAGTTAGGAGATAAAAAAAATGCATATTACTCCAAGAGAATGTCACGAAAAGTGCTAATGAACATAATATGTGCCAAGCATTTAAAAGACAGACTGCATTTGTTGTATTTTGTTCCCCACTTATTGTTTTTCAAATACCGTAAAACATACAATTTGTTACCCATTCTCTACAAACATGTATGTTATTTTGTAGCTCAGCAGGGGTTGAGCTATATTCCTATCTTGTTAACATGAGAACAACATTACGCTATTACCTTAGAGACTCCTGCATATAGTGGGATATAGAGAGATCAGATATACGCAATATTACTTATTTGTTAGAAACACACGGAAGTGGTTGTTTCCCAATGACTCATAATGAAAATTACATCAAAGTATATCGATCAACTGCTATTTCACAGTATAAAAAGTAGTCAACTTAATGAGTTATTTTGCTTTATTGAGTCACTAGATTTGTTAATTTCATATTTTCAAATGAATTGAATTGCTCTAACTTGATTTGTTGTCTTTCTCTTTGAAGAAATATATAAAATCGTAGAACATATGGATACGCATAGATATTATATATATAAGTATATATAAATATATAAACATACACACACATATATATATCGAATGTGTGTATCCATACATACACACATATGTACGTAAGTACGTATGTGTGTGTATATATGCGCGTGTACTGTTTTGAAGAGAATAACAAGATAGAAGAACAATATCAACAGGTTTCTCACTCTGGTCCATATATAATATATTACAGGGATTGATGCATCCCACATCGGCTGCGGGGTGCATCCTGGACTGGTGTATAAGGTTGGGTTCAAACCTTCCCTTACAAGCTAGTTTTTGGGACGAAGTTAGAGGTCCGAAAAACCTTATCATTTGGTATCAGAGCTCTGGGCTTCCGGTCAGGCAGGTGTCTCGTGTGGTTCGGCAGAACGCCGACTGAGGTAGTCGGGTTCTGAAGAGGGTGGGGATGATGCATCCCACATCGGCCACGGAGTGCATGCTGAACTGGTGTATAAGGTTGGGTTCAAACTTTTCCTTACAAGCTAGCTTTTGGAGCGAAGTTAGGGGTACGAAAAACCTTATCAGGGATGGTTTTGCGTTCTGATTACTGTTGATGTTGGAAAATTTCTTCTTCTTTAATAAATGCCTAATATCATTAAATATGAAATGCTTCGTAGGATAAATTGTCTTTTATATCCAACATCAACGTTTCATGGCAGATTCTATTACCATAATAATATTATGGAATACCCAAGTCTTGTTATTCTATGGGCCCTAAAATGTGATTAGGTAGGAAGAAGTCTTATTCTAATTACTAAAATAAGATTTAGAAAAAGAGTCTTTAGAATCTCCCCCTTTTATTTGCTCGAAATCTTGTGGGGCCTATATTATTATAAAAGATTAGTAACTTTTACATAATGTTAATCATCAATTTGAAGTTTAAATAATAATTATAATTCAATTGAATAAGAAAGAGGAAATTGCCGTACGACGTCTATTGACACAAACGTTGATAACTGGCCCCAGATTGCTATGACAAAAACAAAATAAAATCAGTCATTATTGAAGATGTCCAAATCAAAGAAATGTGATCAATGGTCCCACTTCACTATTTTTCTAAAATAAACGTCTTTTTCTTGAGACTCATTAATATAAGAAATGAAATATAAGTGGGTAGCCGTCCTCTCAGTTGGTTTCATCTATGAGGTATCTTTTATTTATTCAAAATTGTAAAAATTAGTCAATGTCCATAGGCTATCACTTTGAACTCATACGAATGCTTCTCTTGTCATGTGTCCTTAATGTGTAGGTATATATCTTTAAGTATATAATTCTTTACTTCAAAAAAGATATAGCCAAACTTGAATATATTATACACGGATTGATCTACCATGGATGCATCAAATACATCGATATTCATTGATAAAACCCAGGTGCTACTTTTGTTTGTAATGACAACTAACGAATAAAGAAAGGGTCATTTATAACTATATAATTTTGTGGCTTTAATACTTGATCTTGGCTGGAGTTTTAGATCCTAGTGTGTGTCTGATATTCTCCTGACTGTCTTCTTGTTGTTTTTTAGCCTTAGCCGGACTATATATTGCTGACTTAATTATTAATTTTAATATAATAGTTTTCATATACAGCTGACGTAGGGCCCTTGGGCTTGACTTAGCATGACTACTAGGGCTGGTTCTTCAGCACGAACTTTCTCCACTCTCTACACTTCTTTATTCATAAATGATATCCCAAATTGTTCTGAATAATGTTGTTAACTTGAATAATTTTGATGTCGTAGGGATACACTGAATATTGTTGTTGTTGTAATGTCAAAATTTATAAGTTTCCTCGTAATTTGTTTCGATAGAGTAAAGAACATTTTTGTTCCTTTACTGGAGAGAATGCTCACTGCCTTACCGGCTTTTAGAAACATCATTGGCTTCTTTCTGACCACCAAGTGATTGAAAAACGATTATAGTTATCATTTGAATTATATATAGACACTCATACGTACATACGCATATACATATAAACAATTTTACTTTGATAATCATATTCTCAACGCAAATGACTTACACATGCACACTTGTTCGGGTCGCAGCTGTTCCATACTCTAATAATATGAGTCAGGCACCCCATTCTTCATAAAATAAAAAAAGAAAATAGAACAATTCATATTCATAAAAAATGAATCTGACCAGGCTCAATCTAGACTGAGACCTAGATCCATGGTTTGGTAAAAGTCAAATTGACGGATCTGATGACAAGATTAGGGCACACAAATGGAGAAGCATAAAAGTAGAGGTAAAGTACAAGGCTTATTATTATTGTTGATATATATATATATATATATATATATATATATATATATAACAGTAATTATTTAAAAAGAAAGAAGGGAATAGGATTAGGCGGTAGCACCGGCCCAATGCATAAAAATATAAAAGGACAGAATATTTAAGAACTCAAAATATAAATAACATAAATTTAAAAAGAATTGGAATCAATTCTACTATATATTTCTTGAAATATTGGAGGTATAACTATTGTTTGAAGGTGTTCTTCAAGACTATTGGAAATATTATCAAGAACAAGATATATATATACATATATAATATATATATATATCTATATATACATATATAATATATATATATATATATCTATATATACATATATATATATATATATATATATATATATATATATATATATATATATATATATATATATATATATATATATAGAGAGAGAGAGAGAGAGAGAGAGAGAGAGGGAGGATTTTCGTAAAGTCGAAAACTGCAGTTTTTGTCTTTATGGGTTCAAAAGAGAGCTAAAGGGTAAATAGCTACCTTTGAAAAATGAAAGAGCATTAAGACTTGATTGGAATATTAGTTAAGAAAAGTTGATATGAAGAGTACATAATTGGTGAGGTGTGTGAAGTTTGAACCTCCAGGTAGATTTAATGGTGGAGTCAAGCTAGTCGTATGAAAGCTGACTTCAGTTCGCAAGGACTAGGAATCCTACCAAAACCAAATGACTCATTCTCAAATGAGGTTAATGTCTAAAACTGTAACTTACTTGGAAGTCTTGTTCTTATGATCGAGCAATGACACGTTGTTAGATAAAAATTACTTAGAAATAAGTCCAGCCAAAGTGTGCCGAGCTCAGCCGAGATACGTCAATCTGATCTAAATAATCATCTTACTGGAAAATGAAACTAAGTGAACAAAGTCAGTCAGCCGAGCTAAGCTGAACTAATGAAGAAGAATAAATGTTGTGTTGAACTGAAGAAAAGCTGAAGTGAAGGATGAAAGATGGCCGTGCTAAACTGAAGAGGAGCTGAGGCGAAGAGAAGTACGGAATGAAGACGAGCTGAAGATAACAAAGAAGATGAAGTAAAAAGGGTCACCTTGGCTCAGCACAAGTCAAGAAACAGCACTAAGGTTGAACTGCCATACTTTGTAAATATTGTAACTTAGAATTTTTTTTTACTGTACATAAGATCGAGCAGGACAGGTAACTAGAAGTTAGAAAATATTATAGCTGAACAGTGTCCACTGTCCAAGTAGAAAAATAAAGACGTTAGGAGTAGAATTACTCCTATAAAAGAGAAACAACTATGTAAATTTGGAACTTAATTTGAATGAATGCAAATTCTTTCGGTCTCAACAAATTATAATAAGTAAAAAGCTAGTGAAATATTTATGCTTTTTAAGTGAATTTAAGAGACTGACTGATAGTAATAAATTAATGTTGGAAAAGTACTTAAAAATACTTTAAATCTTGTGATCCAACCTTGTATAGTGTTATGTGACCTATTGATAGGAGATTGGATGAAGTTTGGAGTGTTTTATGAAGGATGGAAGGAAATGGGGGCGTTCCAAACACTTGAAGCGCCTAATGTAGGCGTTCGAAGTGTTCTGGAATACTTCCAGACACTTGAAGCGCCTAATGTAGGCGTTCGAAGTGTTCGGGAACACTTCCAGAACACTTCGAACGCCTTGTATAGGCGTTGAATGTGACATGAAGCGCCTAATGTCATTTTGTACAGTCGTTCGAAGTGACATGAAGCGCCTAATGTCATTTTGTACAGTCGTTCGATGTCACATGAAGCGCCTAATGTGACCCGACTGTTCACAAAAGATGCATCTTCTTCTCCAAATGACATCTCCTTTCATATTGAACGTCCATAACCGATCCATGGAGGAAAAATCTGCAGAAAAGGGTCTTTTGAACTTGTCTCAAAGCCTATAAATAGTAGGCTTTGCTATCTTCAAAATATATATGAAATATACATGAAAAACTCTTCAATTCTTGTGAAAACTCTGCAGCATTCTTCTTTTACCTTTCACTATCATTCACTTCTACTAAACAAGTTCAATACTTTCTCTCTAAGAGCAATAGAAAGGAAGTAAGCCGTTATATCCTGGGAAGCATTTGTCTGAAGACTACCTTGCTCACCGGTAGAGGCAAAATTGCTTTAAGGACAGTGACAATCTAGTCACGTCTCGGCTGTTTTGGTTTGTTGTTCTTGTTGTTTTTCAATTGATTCTATATCAAATTCTCATGAAATTCATCATTTCCTAGAACCCTTTGTTACAGATTCATTTTGTGTTCCCTAGCATAATAACGGTGTTCTTGGACGAATTTGTCAAACTGTTATATTCCATGTTTGATAGCCATATCGACCCATATTTTCCAACAATCTTAAAGCAATTTTGGTAGTTGATATGGTTCCCAAACAGTTCTTGGATTCTAATATGTTCAAGTTCGATCTACACAAAGAAACAAGTTTTACAAAGAAGTCTTGTTCCTGTGTCATTCTTTAATCTCATTTCCAGCAAAGTGTGGGGGTTGAATCATTGATGAAAATATTTTAGAAAATCGTTATTGTCATAACGGGATGAATGTGGTATCATTTCGATTTTCATCGGCCTGTGGGGGTAGACGTCATTTAGTTGTTTTCATGCTCGACGTCAACTGATGAAATTCCATAGGAGGACATGGGCAGGCAACTCCTACACTATGATGAAGAAGAAGGCTAACAAGGTGGAGACAGTGGCATACACGTGGAAACAAGCGTTGCAAGAATAGAGTTTATTTGGTGTCAACCAAAGAATGCTCAAAGAACAAAGAAACAAGAGAATTACCAACATGATCGTTGGTGACAGATGAAGAAAAGAAGTTTCTTGGAGCAACAACATGATGGAGGATAAGGAGATCACAACGGTCTTCTGTGAGGTAATCTTGTTGATAGTTCCTCGGAAAGGATGATATATTATATCTATCAAGTTTATTGCAACCAGTAGAAAGGTAGCTTAGTTTCTTTAATGATGCACTATAAATCCAATACTTTGGACAGTAGAAGGGGCACTTAAAGTTAACTTTGTCTACAAAAACTGGAGTTGGCAATATGTGTGATATTCTTACACATGTAAGAATGATTTCTGAGTTGCTATCAAACAAGGATTTTTATGCTTGTTTTGTGCTGTATATGTGATTTATGAGTCTTAATAGATTTGCATCTAGTTTATGTGAAATCGTTTCATGTATTTGTTATGCGTGGTGAGAGGCAAGAACATGAGTCTTGCTAATCTATTGAGAAAATGAAGGAAAATACTAAGACATAAGAAATATGCTTTGTATGATTGTGAAGAAATAGACGCATGTATTTAATCCCATTTAAATATGGTGTTAAATATATGTTTTAATGTATGTAATTTGTTTTGCATTTCAACTTAGAGTTTCATGAAAAAATCGGCCTAGAAGTTGAAATGTGAAGAATGTTATTTGTGTATAATAAAAGTATTCTATAGTAAAGAATAAGACATGTAAGAGGGAAAGATTGGATAGACTTCTTTCATCCTTCATGAATAAAGTTTCTTCTTGAAAATGGGTTGAATAAGACTAGTTGTTTATGATGAAGATAAACTTATGGAATCAAGTTTTCTAGTCTTAGACATTTGTAAGCGTTCTGTGATAAGTGAAGCACTAACAGATAAAGTTTAATGGTTTGTTGGTGCTAGTAGAACTCCATGCTGAAAATAGAATAACTAAGTTTAGTTATGTTCAAGGCCTAATGATGTTGCTTAATTATACATGAAGTTTCTTATTCAAGGTGTTTGTTCTCCGATAAAATGTTATTATGCTATGTGAAAACATAGAAATCATTGATGTTGGATTTCTAGTTTTAGTTGTTAGCATTTAGAAAACCAGTTTAAGAAAGCGTTAGTCCTACATTTAGTGAAGAATGAAAAAGGACTGAACTAAATATAAGGTTGATGAATTAGTGTGAAACAATGGTATGGTTGTCGGTTCAAAATGGCTAGTTCCTTATGAATCCTGGTTCATAAGAAGATTGTTGGAGTTTACTCCAAAGTGACATAGAGAGTTGAGTCTATGTTCGTTGTTGAAAGCCTTTTGAATTAATCTATACTATAGCTAGTTGTTTGTTACTGTGTGATCAGTTAAAGATGAATGTTGATGTAATTGTTGATGATGAATAAAAGTTAGTATGTGATTAATATAGATCGAGGTGAAATGTGGGGGTCTAGCCTTTCAATACTTTTGTTTAACAACAAAGTTATTAGAAAATGTGAATGCTGAGCATGTAAATAACTTGTGTTGTTTAATCACCAAAGTAATGGCCACTATGCTGTTCTAATTGTTTGATGATTAATGTTCCAAGTCTATAAGGGTGATAGACTTGCTTGCTCTTTATGACACACCATGATGATATTCATGAGGTTTAGTAATCAAAAGTTTGTATGTTTGTAAGCATTTTGAGCTTGCTTGATGATGATAATGAAGTGTGATGATTGAATAATAGTTGTAAGCATATGAATGTAGTTAACTAGTATGATGTTATGATGAGTTCATCATGCTTGACTATTTGTTGTTGATAAAACTGACTCTTGGATAAGGTCGTTCATGATACTATTGATCATGCTTGTAAGATTCAGGTTGTAGAAACAGGTTTGATGATTTGCTTGATAAAAATCATCACAAGTTTGATGATTTGCTTGACAAAAATCATCCCAAGTTTGATGATTTGCTTGACAAAAATCATCCTAAGTTTGATAATTTGCTTGGTGATGAATCATCTAAGTATGATGATTTATTTCACGGAAAAATTATCTTAAGCTTGGTGATTTGCTTGTTGAAACATCATCCTATTATGTTGAGTGATTTGTTAAAGAAAATCACTGAAAGGATTTCTCATGAGATTGTGCACTATCATGAGCTTCCTTGGGTAAAATATAGCCAATGCAAGGTATATGAGAAAGACCCAACGTAACATCGAGAGGAATGAGACTAACTCCATCTGATGTGAACTCTCTATGACAGGAACCCAACTCACTATTAGTAGAGATCCTACAAACGGAGTTCAATGTGGTAAAAACACGTTGTAGAAGAGTTCTGTTAAGTACTATCATATATGTCTCTTCCTATGTTGATGTTCGAGGATAGTACTCACTGCATGTTTGAGGGTGAGATGTAAATCTCTTAATGGACAATTCATAGCCATCAAAGATGGTGGTGTGCTGCAGTACACACTTGATGAATATCACCTATATAAGTGTGGAAGTGGGGCCGCTTCCTATGAGAGCCTGGAAAACTCTCTAGAGCGCTTATGAATCCTGGGATTGGGTGCAGGGCCTTTAATGCACCACACCGCGAACTTGTAAGAAGTTAGATAATGGCATGTCATTTGTGTGTTCATATAAACAGTAGTGAAATATGTGGTTCAAGACGGTTGTCACCCTATTTCCGTTTATATAACTGCAAATTGTACTACCGGCCAGTTCAAGACGTTTGTCACTGCTCCGTTATGTGTCATTATCTTCGTTTGATAGTGAAAAGATTGGTTTATGTTCGTTCGTTTGAAACTATACAAGCTTGGATCATGTGGGGGATTGTTGGAAAAGTACTTAAAAATACTTTAAATCTTGTGATCCAACCTTGTATAGTGTTATGTGACCTATTGATAGGAGATTGGATGAAGTTTGGAGTGTTTTATGAAGGATGGAAGGAAATGGGGGCGTTCCAAACACTTGAAGCGCCTAATGTAGGCGTTCGAAGTGTTCTGGAATACTTCCAGACACTTGAAGCGCCTAATGTAGGCGTTCGAAGTGTTCGGGAACACTTCCAGAACACTTCGAACGCCTTGTATAGGCGTTCAATGTGACATGAAGCGCCTAATGTCATTTTGTACAGTCGTTCGAAGTGACATGAAGCGCCTAATGTCATTTTGTACAGTCGTTCGATGTCACATGAAGCGCCTAATGTGACCCGACTGTTCACAAAAGATGCATCTTCTTCTCCAAATGACATCTCCTTTCATATTGAACGTCCATAACCGATCCATGGAGGAAAAATCTGCAGAAAAGGGTCTTTTGAACTTGTCTCAAAGCCTATAAATAGTAGGCTTTGCTATCTTCAAAATATATATGAAATATACATGAAAAACTCTTCAATTCTTGTGAAAACTCTGCAGCATTCTTCTTTTACCTTTCACTATCATTCACTTCTACTAAACAAGTTCAATACTTTCTCTCTAAGAGCAATAGAAAGGAAGTAAGCCGTTATATCCTGGGAAGCATTTGTCTGAAGACTACCTTGCTCACCGGTAGAGGCAAAATTGCTTTAAGGACAGTGACAATCTAGTCACGTCTCGGCTGTTTTGGTTTGTTGTTCTTGTTGTTTTTCAATTGATTCTATATCAAATTCTCATGAAATTCATCATTTCCTAGAACCCTTTGTTACAGATTCATTTTGTGTTCCCTAGCATAATAACGGTGTTCTTGGACGAATTTGTCAAACTGTTATATTCCATGTTTGATAGCCATATCGACCCATATTTTCCAACAATTAAATGGTAAACCAATTTATTCTCGGTACAAAATGTTCAGTGTTACTCCTGATACATTCTTCATATTAGCCCTTTACAACAGGTTGACTAAAATTTCAATTGCCAGTCACCCTTTTTTTCCTTTTTACCTGGAATGGGATTATTAAACATTTTCACAATGTTGTGCGTATACATATAAGTGTGTATATATATGTGTGTGCCATATCTCCTTCACCACCCCTACCCATCTCCCCTATCCCCTCACTTAAACTTGATAAATCGACTCCACGGCATAGTCCAGTTGGTACTGGGGTTGGAGATTGCCAACAAGAGGTCATGAGTTCGAATCCAGGGACGCACACAGTGTAGGTGTTCCTCTGCTACTAAGCCAAATGCCTGGTTTGTGGAAGTCACCTTGTGTAGGTAACTGTGTAAGATCTCACCCAATCTAGAATGCCGCTGGACTCCTGATTTACATCATCCACGCAACTCATTGAGACTAGGACAGTGGGGCCCTTTGGATTGGGGTTCAACCTTACAAACTTGATAAATCAACCAATCTGACACGATCTTTTCAAACTTGGCTCTCTGTGTGTATTGATCTTCTTACTATACTACAGGCTTAAAACGACATAATGGCATCTTTTATGACCCTTGTAATTTAATGTGTCATTTGGAAACAGACGATACAATTTTCATTAGATACAAATGTTGCGGGCCGGAAAAGACAAAAAGAGTTCCATCCAGTTCTATCTCTTCCATATTTTCAAATATCAATTTATGTGTTGAATGCAGTTTGGTTTCTTCTAACATCTGCATTTTGCCAAGCATTTCGATTCCGGACAAAAGCATTGCTTCAAATGCATACCGACACAAATATGTTGCTAAAATATAGTATCCCCCCCCCCCCCCCGGTTGACAGTCAAATTAAGATTTTCCAGTGTGCTATATTTATATATGAAAATTAGAAAAAAAATATAGAAAAGAAAAGTAGGAAGAAAAACCCAAGTTTGTTCATTACTACAACGTCCCATTCACGTTATAAATGAAGTTATATACAAACAATAGCTGTCGTTTTTCTCAAATGTAGCTGTAGAAAGACAGACATAATTGCTTGCTTAAAACGTTTGTTTAATCTCTATTGAGACATTCCTTTTCATTTGACCGAGGAAAAACAAGGCTGATAAATAATGTCCACTATACAAGTTGGGCCACAAATTTATTCATGCTTTATATAATGTAAAGTTTGTGGATGGAGATGGAAAATAGTTTTGGCAAACATGAATATCAACAGTCTTCGACTTATGTGTTAATTGCTACAAATTGTTTTCATTTCCTCGATATCTCTAGATTTATTTTTATTTCTTATTTTTGGTTACACAAATGGAGCAGAATATCTCTAGATCAAATATTTTCTTTGTCCTAACACCAAACAGCTGACAACCTCCCTTCCAAATCATAGGTAGTTCAGAGATTTTTGGTTGAAAGAATATTTTTGAACTTGATACACTAGAGGTGTAAAACTAAATATGACAAGAACAAAAAAGAGTTATATGTTCTTCCAGTTAGGAGTATCAAGCCAAAATTTTGTTTCATTTAAATCATAAGTTCGACGAGTTCCATATAAGGATATTCTTTGACTTCATACACAAGAGTAGAAAAATATAATCTGGCCTTATCGTTATATATATATATATATATATATATATATATATATATATATATATATATATATTCTTTTAATTAGACGTATCAAGTTTAAGATTTAGTTGCATCTAACTGAATTTTATTACTCACTTCATATTAATTAACTTTTCGGAAAAGAGATAACTTTAGTTTTTTTTTACTCCCAAAAAATGCCGTATTAATTTTTTAGATGAAATATTGTCTTAGTTTGATTGAACATAGTTTAACAAGTCAAACTATTTCGACCACTATTTCTATTTTGCCCTTCGTTAGTTAATTGAAATAAACTAGAGAAATCATATAAGTAATAATTGAAGGACAGTGTACCAAATTTGGCTACTAATGGCAACAACATCGAGTGGAGATATATATTTCGGGAAAATGTAACAAGTATATGGTATTGGCGCAACCAAGTGGTGCATGGTTGCACTCTCAGTCTGCCTTCTTCGACTTATGTACACAATTCGATACTTAACCGAGTTACTTTGTTAGACTATGTACATAGAGGAAGATGTGTTAATATAGAGGATACTTAGTGCGCTAGGTCGAACACGTTGTATTTTTGTGTTATATCTTCAATAAAGTTCTATTTCCCTCCAAAAATTTGGCTACTAATGTATTTCTATTTTTAGAAAGACGGCAATATTATTGAGAGATACTAAAATAGAAACTAAAACAAACATTTTTAGGAAAAAAGAGGAGTATCAAAAATTGAAGAGCGACACAAAATGGCATTTTTTTGGGGGTCCATTTAGTCTAAAGTTAATTTTGAGCCCTATATCATTTAATTCTCGACCGACGACACATCCTTTTACTAATCTTCCATGATATTCTCGTGATTACAATTAAAGAAGGAACGAACAAACATGAAACATCCGACGATTTTTAAAATTGGAGAAGTCTTACAGCTTGTATGTTCTAGTATTGTCGTGACTGAAGAAAGGGCTGCCCATATAAGTAGCATTGCAAATAGTTCATTATTTCAACAATTGTATGTAAAATATTTGTTTTTATCGAGGATGCACTTTGAGTAATTTGTACTTGTATGTATACATACATAATATGCGATATACATGTTTGTGTTGTGTTTCTATGTGTCAGGTGTGTACACGCACATAAATACATATATGCACACACGTATGTATTTGTTTGTTTATGTGTGTATATGCATATGTATCCATATAAATTATGCGTAGACACTTCTCGTATTTCTTACAAAGTCACTATTTTTATTTTATCGTTAGTAGAAGAATATATAAATATAGGATTTTAATTACAAGTTCAAAATATTTGCGAGTGAAATTATGGAATAAAAAGGGGCATGCATTGGTCTCTACATCCGCAGGCTTGGAGTGACGAGATTTGTCATCTATCGGCCGTGTAATTAAAGATTATCCAAACTTCGATCCCATGGCATAGTCAAATTATTACACAGGTTAAAAATTGCTTCAATAGATCAAGAGTTCGATTTCAGGAACACGTATAGTATGAGTGTTCCTTTGCTGCTAGACCGAAGGCCTGGTTTTCGGAGGACACCTTGTGTGGGTTATGACGTAAAATCTCTCCTAATCTAGAAGGCGGTTGGACTTTTGATTTACATATTTTACACATGCTTCTAGAGGCGGGAGCGGTAGAATCCAGGGTGTGTGATTTCACCTTCGGTCCAAGATTCTCCAAACTTTTATTTTTGCAGACATCCAATTTCGAAGAATAAACATAATTCTCTTGCTAATAAATTGGTTAAGTGGGATTCCCAACGGTCATAATATGGCCATGGCAGACCATAGTCGTGTAGATTTTGTTCAAATTCTGTGAGTTTAACACATTGTCTTTAGCATCTGGTCAAGTGTGGAGTTTCGTGTAGTGTAGCATATTGTTTTTTAGATTTGATCTTAAATAATATGATAATTATTATGATAAAAGGATATATTAAAATATTTTATAATTTGTCTTAAATAAATAAATGATGATTCTTAAATCGTTTCATCATCTAAAACAATAAATTCTTTTTTAAGAAGAGGAGAATATAACAATGACCCACACATGTTTGCAATATTTCCTGCAGGTCATAAAGTACACCCACTAGGTTACTCAAAGGAGGGATAAAAACTCCATTAAAAAAAGCGCATAATAAAGTTATATAGCAACAATCGAAGTCTAGAAATTCGAAATTAGGAATGAAGTGTAGGGTTCGAATCATGTCAAGTTTTCGGTTTGAATTTAAATCATTTATGAATTTTTCATATGCGTCGAGTTTTCAGAGTAGAGTCAGTAATTTTCGACATATATAGAAACACAACCACCCTCACATACTGTTTGCAGGTTTATATTTGACTTTTGTAGATTGCGAATCAAAATTGGATCGAACATGAAACTGACATGTGAATGGTGGTTCGACCTCGGGTCGACTTGCCAAATTCGCATTGCCTGCGATAGCAAAAAGAAATAATTATTGAACAATCATTGAACCTGGATGAGACCTCCAAAAGACGTGAACATGACACGAAAATGTCCCTCAAACCCGCACCCAAAAAAGATCTATAAGACACGGCCACAACCTGAAAAATTCTAAACTTACCAAGTCTCCGGGTAAACCCAAAACACGATATCCAAACCTGATATATTCAGGTTCAGGTTGATATTTTTAAACCTGTAAGTCGTGTTCGGTTAGCATTTTGAAAACCCAAAATCCAAAAGATTGAAACATGACATGTTTATCACTTTTGTTTAAAAAGGTATCTAATGAAAATATATTTTTCGATTCATATCTTATATGTAATTGCGTAAACAAAATATTGAGGTATTTCAAAGTTGGGGTTCGATCTTTTACGAAACTAGGAATGAAGTTGGTATAATGTGAAGTGACATCGATGCTCGTATAGACGACTATGTCCACGAAACGTCCTGGCAAAAACGCATAAGCCACCACAAACGACAACAGTACACATCGAAACGTCAGCTTAATTTGTTGTGTACTTATAAGCAAGTCTATTCCCTTACATTTTAAACTTGTTTTGTTTCTCCTAATTTTTCTTAATTTATTTTTTAATTGGGTTAATTGCACCTGATATCCATTCTTTTCCACCAAGTTTTAATTAGCATCCAATCTTTCATGAAACTCACCTGCCATCCGAACTTATAGGGGAAATAGACACCTGACATCCGCATGACCTGCAAAGTTATTACCTTTACAGCGTTGCCGCCCTCACGGAGAAGTCTTTCTCAACGAACTCCTCTAAAGATTCAGCTGCCAGTCCCATTTCCCAGCGAGCGAATATTGGCAAATTTTTTCAGAACTTTCGAGCAATTCCTTTAGGGAGGTCCGAAATAGATGATTCTGACAGTGGGTCGGATCAAGATGCCGCCTTGAATGAGTTCTTGTCAAGATTTGTTTGGATAATGTGCAGAAACTTTCGCCCTGGCTATTTTCGCTTTTTCAGACGCGTTTAACGGAAAAACGAAGGTGGGAAGTTTTTGATTTTGTTTTCCCTTTAATATTGAAGGTAAAATAGTCAACCTTGGTTAAAGTGGGGTTAAAAGTAGGGTTAAATCCGGTCAAAGGTCGATTTCAGCGGTCAACGGTCGACCAGCAGGTCATGCGGATGCCAAGTGTCTATTTCCCCTATAAGTCTGCATGGCAAGTGAGTTTCATGAAAGATTGGATGATACTTAAAACTTGATGGAAAAGAATGGATATCATGTGCAATTAACTCTTTTTTAATTTATTTTACGATAGCTTATATTTTAAATTTGTAAAGAAAAAGCATCACGATTACATCCCCACCCCCAAATGAAAAGAAAGAAGGCTTTGTTATGATTATTATTTTCTTAAAAGAAGCATTTTTATTAATCTTATATTTTTCTTTTCAGTATTCCATTTTATTTCTTTACACCACGGATTTCAGATTTTGGGGATAAACAGCCACTGGATCTTTTTGGGCTTAAGTTTGCCTCACTTTTCGTGTTAATAATGTTGACAATGGAAGGATATATGCCACCAAATATACTCCACCCCTCATTACCTTCTAGATCAACCAGGAATAGTCTGGGATTCAGCTGTGACTCCCAAACACTCGTTTACAGTATAGTAGGCTGGGCTGAACAAGCTGTCCACCAAAGACAGGCTAATGTACTTGAATGATACTGCATGCGAACTCTGCTCTGCTGGATAAGAGACATTACCTCACCTCTTATTCTCCTGCTCGGCCACCATGAAGGCTTGGAATTACATCTCGGCATGACTTGGGCTTCCACGTGGACTTACTACAGTACACCGATTGCTGACATGGGGCTCACGTAAACTACAAGAGAAGGCACTCAAAGCCAAGGCAGCAAAAATTGCCTTGACAGCTATGGTATATCACATATGACAGGTGCGAAATAGATACATTTTTGAAAACACAGCTCTTGTATCTAGGGATGTGGTAGATAGAATACACACTCATGTTTACAGAATAATGTATAAGTTCTTTCCCCATATTTTAGACATAGACGATGATATTGTTGTTTAAAATAGCTTATATTACTGGATAGTGCATGTAGATCGGCGGGCCGTTCTACAAATATGGCTATTGTATGTGATACATCTTTTAGATGTCTTGACATTCGGGTAATACAAATTTGCATTTCACCTAAAAAAAGTAATAGCTCCTATAACAAAAAGAAAAAAATGTTAGGAGTGAAAGGTGCATTAAGCTAACTTATCCTGCCTATTCAGGGTACAATGACATGCACATCCCAGAAGAAAACAAAACATTGTCACATGTTTTGCCTTGATTGAGCGAGCACTGTGTATCTTTCCTGTGAAAGAAACAATATCATTCTGGTCTATGTCCAAAAATGTTAACATTTTCCTTTCTAGTAATCAGATACAATAATGGTTTTAGGTTTAAGACGCACCTTTTGTAAGATTACTCACTTAACAAAGCCTGTCTGTCCATAATCCGACAACTATGTACTATAAGTCAAATATACAAACAAAATTGCATGTCCCAAGCTTCAAACACGCAAAACCCTAACTGATAGTTTGACAACTCAATTTAAACATTTGTAAGTCAATATTTATGGTATTATTCGCAACACTACACGGTGGTTATTCAACTTGACTGATTTGAAGTACGAAAATCATGTTTCGACTAGATTTATTTAATTCATTTGGCTCAATAAAATTGATATAATAAGTTACATATATTGATAGAGCCTTCATTACATTATACATTTGGTGACGCCTTCTTTAAGATATGGTAACAGCTTTTTATAACCATAGCCGTTATTTTCTTATTTTTTATATACATATAAAAAGAAAAACATGAGAGAGAAAAATGGGAGTTGAACTTTTTATTGGGAGAAAATAAGTCAAAAAAATCTACAAAAGAAACACACTCAGACTTTTCTAGGTAGGCCTTAATTTGGCAGATCATTCTGTGAGGAAATTTCACTTATCACCCAAACGTTGGTCAAATTTTTAAATTAACATTTAAATATTCTGAAACCTTATTTGGCAACCAAACGTGGTCAAACTTGACTCAATTAACACCAGAAACCGGCTGATAACCTGTTGCAACCGATTTCAGTACATTTTACCGCCAAAATCCAAAATAATGTCTTCCCCTTCACTCCCTCCTGTTGCAACTGGTTCTCCTCTGGTTTCCTCCATAAATTATCCCCCCACCTCACAAAACTAATATCAAAGTTGTACCTATGCAAAGTTAAGGTATGTAGTGAATATCTCAAATATTCCGAAAAGAACAGATGGGGTCAGTGGTTGTCATGTAGAATAAAGTTGAGGGTCCTTTCCTGTCAATTCTTTCTTATCATTACTATATATATTTATAAAAGCCAAAGGGAAGATAAGCTTGTATTCTTGGTTCATAATTAAGTGAGAGAGAGAACTGCAAGTAGCTAGTCCTGGAGAGAATTATCTGGTGTTTTGTCTTCCTTGAGTCACAACAGTTTCCTGATTTTATGTTCACCAAAAAACAAGCCCCGTTTTGATTACCAGGCCACAGACAACGTTGTTGCCAATCTTGCCCACTAGTCACATACCAAGAAAAGACAGGAATATCCCACAAAAACAAAACTTTTTTCATCTATACATATCTTTCTTCTAGATATGTCAAACCTTACAGGTGAAGAGGGAAGTTTCTCATCGGGAAACGGGGCCGACGAAGTTCATCAACAGCATGACAGGCAGCACAATCAGCAGCCTAACGGCTCCGGCGCCGTTGCAGCCAATATCTCCCAGCCAGCTAAGAAGAAAAGGAATTTGCCTGGAACCCCAGGTGATACTTCGACTTTCATAATTGATCCTTTTTTGATACGTTGGATCAAAAGTGGCCTTGGTTTTCCATCATACTCTTCTAGATAATGAGACTCGGTAGGAAAACCTCAAATCCCTAGCCTCGAGTTGTCTGATCAAAAATAGCCTTAGTGTTTCTCATGCACTCCTTGATGTCTAGACGAAACCTTTTTTTTTTTTGGGTTCATTTGAACAAAAATACACTCAGCTAGATCTGTCAAGCACTTTTGGATTCTGAGTCGCTTGAAGATTTTGTTTCCATGCATCAGTTGTTTATGAGTGTCTTTTTTTATTAATTACTTTGTTTTGTTAACATACAAGTAATTATTGAGATTTGGAAACTACTAGTATTCGATATGTTCAACGATATGGACATTGGGCGTCACTAACTTAGCCAGCCAAGAACCCTAAAAGATTATCTTCATCAACCATCCTGATCTTTTCTTCCCGATCCATCAACAATTTTACGATGTTGATTTTTCTCAACTTGGAGGAAGATTTGAGTTCTATTACAAGGAGAGGAATATATAGAATAAGAGTAACATACATGTGTGGATGATAGCTCAAGATTAATTGTTCAATTATTGAATAAGGCATCACAATTATTGCATCCTACTGTTCCTGATTGCATGGATTTTTCTTTTTCTTTTAACAATTCTCTCAATTTGACTCTTCGATTCGTCTTGTCTACAACACCATCATGAATTGTAGGCGTAGAGAATTCAATTTTCTGAATTTTCTACACGCTATAATTAGCTCAACTTGGAAACATCCCAGTACTACAAATTTTCTAGTTGTACAAATTGCCTTGACAATTGATCTTCCATTTTTGACATGATTTTAATTTTAACATTTGTGATTCAAATCTAATATTCCTTTCTTTTATATAACTTTTTGGGAAGTTAGATCCAACGGCTGAGGTTGTAGCATTATCACCCACGACCCTAATGGCAACAAACAGGTTCGTATGTGAAATATGCAACAAGGGTTTCCAGAGGGATCAAAACCTGCAGCTGCACCGGAGGGGACACAACCTGCCGTGGAAGCTCCGGCAGAGGACAAGCACAGAGGTGCGAAAGCGCGTGTACATTTGTCCTGAACCATCATGCGTGCACCATAACCCCTCACGCGCACTAGGTGATCTGACGGGGATCAAGAAGCATTTCAGCAGGAAGCATGGGGAGAAGAAGTGGAAATGTGATAAGTGCTCCAAGAAATACGCCGTCCAATCAGACTGGAAGGCTCATCAGAAGACCTGTGGCACTAGAGAGTACAAATGTGACTGCGGCACCATCTTCTCCAGGTAGCTTTTTTTCTTTTTTTTTTCCTTACATCAGAAATAGCCTTATCTATTTTTAATCACTCAAGAAGTTGTCTTTAATCTGTCCATCTATTTCTCTTTGGTTTTGATTTCTTTTCTTCAAGCTGATTCAGGCCGTCGTCAAATCTTTTGATTAGGCATACATGATTAGGCCCCCTTTTTTCTATAAACACTTGTCAAGTTCCATTGTAGATGCACCTTGCATGCATCCATGAATCATCGGACCATTTACATGAACTTTTGTCTAGATGATTTAGGGTGTAAAATGAGATAAAAATGTATGTTACTATCCTCCAGTTGATCTAATAATCAAGACTTTTAGATGTTTGAGTATCATCATGGTTTTGATTCCTTTGGTTATAAGCTAAGTCACCAAAACAAAAGAACAATAGTGGATTCTGTTATATATCAAATCTTTGCATGTCATTGTGCAGGAGAGACAGTTTTATCACTCACAGGGCATTCTGTGACGCCCTGGCTGAGGAGAACAACAAGGTAAACCAAGTGATGAACACCATGCCACAAAGCATGCAAGGCCAAATGCCCGAGTTCATGTCCACCATGGGCTTAAACCCCAACGCAAATCCATCCATGGGCTTGTCCGAATTCAACAACTTTGATCCCAAAAACCCTCTGAAATCCCTCCCTCAAGATCTTGCATCAATGCCATTCAAGCCCATGAACATGGTTGGTGGCATGTTCTCAACAGCTTCAGGAACACTTTTCGGTAGCCCTAAAGGAATCTCCTCCTCATCTTCTGGTCTCCAGCTGAGTTCAAATAGCCCACCAAGCTTTAACTATCTCCAAGAAAACAACAAAAATGGAGGTAATCCTCTTTCGGGTACGGCCCACATGTCAGCAACTGCATTGTTACAAAAAGCAGCCCAAATGGGTGCAACATCAAGCAGCAATGTAAGTTCTCCCATGATGCAAAAAAGCTATATGAACAACATGGCTGGGCATGATCAGCTTTCTGGTGGGCCCAAATCATCATCTTATGGTCAGCAACACAACACTCCTTTTGATACTTATCCAACACAAACTGATCACCAATCGACACTGATGGGAATGAGTGGAGGATTCAACCAACTCTTCAACAAAAGCCCACAAGAAGTCAGTCGAATGTTTGACTCTGGAAATGGGCCCTCAGCTTTAAGTGACATGGGCTTGTTTGGTGGAATGTTAGTGGGCACTGATCAAAATCCGTCCTTCATGAAAAACATGGAGCAAGAAGATCATGGGGACAATCAAGCCATAATGAGAAATTCTATGAGAAGAAGTCCAGCAGGGGCTTCAAGGATGCTTCCAGTGACGGGAAGCGACGTGACGACCGTTGATTTCTTGGGGATAGGAGGATCAAGGGCTCCCCCAAGTCTTCATGAACACCAGAGACAACAACAACAACAAAGACTTGAAATGGAGGCCATGAGCCAACATAGGATGCACCTAATGCATCCTAGCTTTCACCAACAGCTTTCCCACGACGATAACGCCGGCGAAAAGCCCTTGTGGGATATTTGAGTTTCATTAACTGCATCAACGCTAATCTTTTGAGTCCCGCTCAAAATAATGAGGCATACAGGATTTCTCAGGCTCGATCGTGTAATCTCCCGGGTGGCTTGTTACTTTCAAGGAAAGCATACTTAGTTCCAAGAAATGAAAACACATGATATACAACAAAACTTATAGGGTTTGATGATTTTACAGGACATGATAGAATTTACTCATGATTTTCAACTGCGTTTAATCTTGTTATTGACTTATTTCCGTTACTTGTTTGTGGCTCTTTGAACAAGCCATCAGAAAACTTGTCTTTGTAATACATTGTACTACATTGAATACTCCTTATTAGAAATTTAGGTAAGATATGGTAACCAAACTAAAAAGAAATGAAAAAAAAGGGGGAAGAAAATAGACCAGATGTAACAAGTCATAAATGTCTTTAAAGCAATTTTGGTTAGTAAGGTAGACTATTAGCAAAAGTTTTCAAGGATATAATGGCTTTTTCTTTTTTGTTTGCTTTATAAAAAGAAGATTAAACATGCCCATTTCAAGTGTTTAATACTAAAGGAATAAGAAAAAAAGAGAAAAAAATTATGTAAGTTTTTTAAGATTTTTAATGTATTTAAATCATGTTTTGAAATCTTAGGATTCTTGTATTTATATATTTTAATTTTCACAAAGAAGTTAATTTAATACATTTCTGCATAATTTAACCTTCAAAGTTAGTTAATAACCGTTCAAAGGTGAAAGGTGTCCTAACTTCTAAAAGTTGCATCATTCCATGAAAAGATAGCACAAAATTCAGTTGTCTGTAACCGACCACACATTCGGTCTCTCAAACCGAACTCATGATTTAATTTTTTTTTAACATTACAACCATATGTTTGACATCAAACTCTGGACAGAATGATCGGTAAATGACTTCAACAAATGTTCAGTGCAGCATTCTCTAGAAAAAAGAAACTTCAGAATCTGTCAAACTCTATCACCGAACTCTAAATATGTCACCGAACGTTTAGTCTCTAACGCTGAATGTTCTATTTATTCAAAATTCATAGTATATTGATAGACCAAACTCTGAATTCAGAGTATAATCGCAACTAATCTAATTCAAGTTTAACTTATTTCTCCAATTAAACTTCTTATATGTTTTTTATATAAATTTGAAACACATTCTAAAACACTTTTATATATTCTTTCCAACAACACTCCTAATCAGAATTGACCAAAGGACTTCTCTGTGCTAACTATCAGTACTTTTGTGGTACTTTCTTTCAAATATACATGCGATGCTATTGGCTATTTGTCGTTGGTTTGCATGCATTTAACCACACTACACACACCATAAAATTAGTATATCTCATCTGTGTAGATACAGCAAAATATTCAATATGATCTTTTTTCAATTTCAAAAATCTTTTTTATATGAAATAATCGGTTTTTATAAATAGTGTCATTATTTTTTCAGAAAAATTATTTTTAATATGATAAAAAAATATAGGAGAGAGAAAAAAAAAGGATCAAAAATTATGTTAATAAATGTACAATTAGTTTATGATTATAATAATATGGTATGAGATTAATATCAAGACTGTCCTGGATAAATAAAGGACACGCAACTAGAGGATTTCCGGAGACTGAAAGCGACTGAAGAGGGAATTTTTGGTCAAAAGCACATTGGTTCCTGCCTGGGTCACAAAGTTATGCAGGAGAATGCTGGCAAAATCACATTTGGATGCAAATCCTATCTAGATATCAATTGAGCTACGCGCAAGAGCTCAAGTGCCAATTATCTGTCATACTACTCTGGTCAATTACCATCAACTTGTCTTACCATTATAACCAAGAAAACAAATAGAAGGCTAGTATCCATATGGTAAATGACCAGAAGTCGCAAATATAACAGTCAAAATAATATTACCTTAAGTTGCCTTCATCCTGTTAAATATCCAGAAATGATGAAGTATTATCGTTGACCAATATTAGATAAATATGTTTATAATGACATCCCATCTCCTCCCTCTCCAAACTCTAAAAAGGAATTCGTTTATTAGTGCAAGACTACAATGCTGATATCAACCAGAAAGTGATACAGATACACATGGGCTGTGTAAAGCTAACACAATCTTGATAAACATATGTTCCCTCTCTCTCCCCGAATAAGGGGATTCCAGGGAGCAGTTGGAAACCTTAAGGCTCAGCACCAGATGAAGTAGTTATACTATGTACAGTAGGAACATCTCCACAATTAAGTAGCTATTAGCTATAGATGTTAGGCAAGCGGAATCTTCTTTCTTCCTCCATCAAAGCTGTGCAGCCACTAATTACCCAAGTCTATCATTGCCCTTGTAAGACGCAACTGAATAGAAATGCCTACATTGTTTAAAACAGCATCCATGATTTCTCTCTGGGCATCTTCTGCAACTTTGACTGCATCCCTGGAATTAAACAACAAAAGAACCCGTTAACCAAAATTGCATCACGTATATAGGGCATAACAGAATTTGACCGAGTGCTTAGAAGAATTTATCTAATTAATATGTTGGTTGACATTGAAACCTCAATCTCTAGCAGTATTTGCCCTAGCAATACATGACGCATTATCCTCTCCACATGCATTTTCTGCAATTCATTTAGGCACTGACATGTGATCCTATTGCATATGAAAGGCTTCTCAGGAAACTCTTATATGTCTCTTTGACCCTGCTTGCATCAGTGGGTGACTAACCAGACATGACTTTTCTGCATAAAAGTGAATGCTTATGAGGAAGAAAACAAGTGCATACCTCTGAGAATCTTCGGACAATACATTCCTGACAAGATATTAACATTTGTTGACCGTAAATCAACCTCAGGGTTTCTTCTTCTTCTTCTTTTTTTTTTTTTTTGGAAGAAGTGGGATCTAAACTGTACATGATGTCTATTTCTACTATCAACAATCAATACTTATATCAGTCTCGTATACCATTTTCCAAGCAAGTCTAATATTTCTAGCCCTATCATACACATCCGCCACTATAGTATGAAGGTCACGACGTATATACTCTTCCTCGAGCAGTTCTTTATTCCGAGCATACCATATACAACTAACTGCTTCCTTGAAGACATACGACCACTTCTCGCCCCGGTATTCCTCTCCACGTCTGTGATCTAAGTTGCGATCAATCCACCCAGACAGACCTTTTGCCATTTCCTCCTTTCATCACCCTCGTCTTCTGGAACTTGAAGCTCAGATGTTGATCTCGCAGAAAATGTTGCGGCCGGTCTCCCCCGCCATGTGACTTCGGTGGTAATCGCCCCTCTATTCTCCTCTCGCTGAGCTGCCGACATCAGTCCTGCCAAAACAACAGGGGCAGCCGCAAGAATGCTCCGCCACATATGGGTTGTAGATTGTCGTGGTGGCGAAGCTCTTAGTGGTGGCCCATATTTCGCCTTAAGTACGTTGACCCATAACACATCCTCCTCTAAGATCAAGCGCCACAAAAGTTCAGCCAACAACGCCAAATTCATCTGGCGAAGTCTCTTTATCCCCGTCCCTCCCATACTCTTGGATCGGCATATAGAAGGCCAAGCCACTGCATGCATCTTACACTCCCCATCAAACTCTCCCCAGAAAAACGCGCGATTCAATCTCTCAAGCGAGGCAATCGTCGCTGCCGGTAGTAGGGATGTCTGCATGGAGTAATATGGGACCGTTGCTACCACAGACTGTATCAAAATATTCCTTACCGCCTTGGATAACAACCTCCCTTTCCAGAAGCTAAACGACTCTTAACTTTCTCCACAAGTCCACTGTACGTGTCCGCCGTAACCCTCCCATGCAACAGTGGCATCCCAAGATATTTCCCTAAATCATATGTAATAGGGATACCGAACCTCAATCCCAGCGCCTGCCTCTGAGTGTTAGGTGTATTGCTAGAGAAATAGAGATGTGATTTCATGATACTCACTTTTTGACCAGACACATCACAGAACTCTTTCATGATCGATGCCATAAGAGCCCCTTGTGTCTCAGTCGCAACTCCAAATAATAGCAAATCATCAGCAAACATCAAATGTGATATTGATGGACCATTGCGACTGACTTTGACAGGTTTCCATTCTCCAGACTCCACAGCCCCCTGAATACGTTGACTCAACCAATCCATGCAAAGTACAAACAAATACGGAGCAAGAGGATCACCTTGTCGCAGCCCCCTTCTCGATCTGATCGGGTCAAGCATCTCACCATTCCATAAGACTCGCATCTCAACAGATGTCACAAGTTGCATAATAATATCCAGCATATGAGAGTCAAAGCCGACAGCCTCAAGCACTTGCCGTAAGAAGCACCAACAAAATTTGTCATATGCCTTTTCTAGATCTAATTTCAAAGCCATCACCCCTTGCCTCCCCGTCTTTTTACGCATAGAATGCAGAATTTCCTGAGCCACGATGATGTTATCACTAGACTGTCTCCCCGGAATAAAGCTGCATTGATATGAGCTAACCAACTTTCCTATCACCAACTTGACCCTATTTGCAACCACTTTTGAAATAACCTTCACCACAACATTCGCGAGGGATATTGACCGGCATTGAGAGACCATTTCCGACTGATTTACCTTCGGGATGAGGCTGATGTACGAAGCATTCATGTGGGCAGGGAAGCGGCGGTCAACAAATGCATCTAAAATAAAACGAGTAACAGCCGGACCCACAATGTCTCAGTTTCTCTGATAAAATATCGGTGAGAATCCATTCGGTCCAGGGCTTTTATATGCTCCCATTTGAAACATTGCAGAATAGACCTCACTTTCCACCACCGGACTATTCAAGGCATGAAGCTCAGTAGATAATAATTGCGGAAACCAAATATGTACCTGCTGAGAGCTCGTACCTCCCTCATCAGAATAAAGTTGCGCGTAGAAGTGAAAGACCATGTGGCACAGACGCATTGTATCCTCAACCCATTGACCGTGTTCATCTTTCAACCGGTGCACCATATTCTTCCGCCTCTTCATAACAGCCGTGGCATGAAAGAACCTGGTATTGCGCTCCCCTTGCATAAGCCAATTAAGTTTGGATTTCTGCATCTAATAGATCTCCTCCTGCTGCAACAGCTCATGCAACTCCTCTCGCAGGCTTCCTTCCAACACATACAAGTAATTAGATGGATGAGCGTACCTGGCCTTCTGCAACCCCTCCAGCCTCGCATAACATCTCCGCTTTTTCTGTTGCATATTACCAAACACATTTAGGCGCCACCACAGTAGGCTATCCGCGCACTTAGACAGAACTTCATGCAAAGGACCACCTCCATTTTCCCAAATTGATTGCAAGAAAGGTTTAAATTCTTTATGATCAAGCCAAGCCGCTTGGAACTTAAATACCTTTTCGGGTTTGTTGGGCTCCCTTATCGGCACGGTCGACAACAACAACGAACAGTGATCTGAACTCGTCAATAGCAAATGGCGTAAAGAGGCAGCAGGGAACTTACTACTCCACAGATCATTGCACAGGTTATAATCGATACGCTCCTCGATTCGGCCAACTCCCTCCCAACCATTGGTCCAAGTGTACTTAGGACCCGAATATGGCATCTCCATGAGCTTACAACAGTCCACCGCTCGGCTTAGGCCTCCCCCCCGACCAACTCTTCTAACATCATGCTTATCTCTTTGTGAAATAACTTCATTAAAGTCTCATATTAGTGTCCACGGACAGCAAAAAACCCCGGCCATATGCACCCACTTCCGCCACAACTTCCCACGTATGGACGGCATGGGGGAAGCATACACCAACGTCAATACCCAATCCACAACCCCGTCACGAAGCACAGCCACATTAATGTACTGATCAGAGGCCTCCAGTATTTCCAAAGCGACATCATTCTCATTCCAGAAACACCACAGACCGCCCGAAAACCCATCAGCCTCAACCGCTACATACTGCGTATAGGAAAAACTCTGGAGTATCCTCCTACCCTTTTGACTTTGTACCCGTGGTTCCATAAGAAACAACACATCAGGATAATATTGTCTTAGTATTTCTTTAAGACATCGGTAAAATCTAGGGGATATAGCACCCCGACAGTTCCAAGATAACACCTTCATAAGAAAATCACTGAATGGATGCAGACTCACTATCTACATCGCCTTCCATGCCTGTATCCGAAATATTCTGGCCATCAATACAAAATGGGCCCTCCAACATGTCTAACGACTTTTTAATCTCATTTAGCTCTGGCCGGCTCCTCCCTACGACTCCACCATCCGGGGGCTTCTCTTTAATTTGATTAGCAAGTTCCTTATTTATAAAATCTCCCACAGCAGATGCATCCATTTCAGAAGTCACAACATTTGGAATATTTGGTCCACATTCGTTAGATCCCTCAAGGACACCCTGTCATCCCTACCTGCTCCGACCACTGAATCACCCCTAACTAGCAGCCGATGAACCTCCCTAACCTCAGGTGTTGGCTTGCCCAAGGCTTTCACCTTAGGTGTAGATTTCACCGTTACCCCCTTCTTGCCCTAACTCTTTCCATTGTCAGTCACTTTCTTAGTCATGGTTGTAAAGCGTACAGCAGGGACCAAATCTGATGCTTGGGCCAATCTGCATTGTATGTCCTCAACACTGAGCACCTCATCCTCGTCCATATCATACTCCTCCACCGCGATAGCTTGAAATCAAGACCCAGATGGAGCCTGCAGTGTAGCACCCCCCTCCCGAGCCCTGGCATCGGGAACAGTGCACCCGCCGTATCTCGCTAAGAAGAATACAGGGTGTCGAATCAATCTCCTACTTGTCAGAAATGACGTAGAAATTTTTTTTCGCGGAAACGTAAATCATAACTTAAATTAAACTCGAATAATTGTTATCACATCACTGAATAAAAAAAATATTCAGAAAATAAAACAATAAAGAAGTCTGTGAAAATCCAAATGCAAATGCATGTGCCATGAATGCAACAACAAAGTCGTCTAGGCCCGTACGCCCATCCTCACCAACTCCGGCACTCAATATTTGGTTTCGTAAATTTTACAAATATTGGAAAGTTGTTATTTAGCATTACCCTTGTTTTTCCTTAGCTTGTATTAATTTTCTAGAATTTTCTACTAATTTTTCCTATTTTTCCCTTATTTAATTCTATTTATTACTAATTATTTTTAATTACTTACATTTACCAAAATTCAGAAATTAAGTAGAAATAATTTAATTTTAACATTTTATATTTTCTGGAATTTATTTAGAATTTTCTGATAATTAAATATATATATATTTGGAATTTTAAACTAATTTTAATTAATTATTTATTCATTTCAGAAATTAAATTTCAGAATTTCCCTTTTTTAAAAAAATTCAGTTTTGGGCAGGTCTGCTACCCTGGTCCGGTCCGCTGGCCATCCGGCCCGGTCCAGCAGCCTGGTCGGTCCATCTATTCCCTCTTTTTTTTCTTTATTTAAAATTTTCGGACCAGCCCAAACCAGAAACCGGGTCAGCCCAAAAATCCGGTTCGGCCTGACCTGGTAGACCTGGAAATTACTTTTTTTTTATTTTTTTAATTAATTCATATTTTCCTTTAAACCTCAATAAAATCTTCGTTTTAACTTCGATTGACCTCAAACCAGTTGCGTTGGACTCGTTATAACGAGACGCATCGTTTGGAAGTGGACATGCCATCGCGTGTCCGGACGCGCCACCCCCCGAAATGCGTCCGTCAGGCCTATTTTGTCGACTTCCAACCCAATCACAACCTATTCCAGGCTAGATGAACCTATTCTAAGACCAAAACGCAATTTTAAAAGAACCCTAAGTATGAAAATATTCAACCTTTTGATTTCATTCAAGGGTGTTTCCAATCCGAATCAAAACTACCATCAATTTCAATACACACGCACATACACATATAGCCAAAAACAACACATCTCATGCTTTCCCATATAAAACAAAACAAAATTCACATCTTAAAAAATAAAAACAACGAATCACATTAATAAACCATTAAAGCATGCATGAATCATACTCGTTTGAGGGGGGAAGAGGCACCTGCTTTAAACTTGTGAATTAAAACGATAAACAAGGTTGTTGGTGCTATATGGTTAGCCTTCCTTTTTCTTCCTTCTTCTTTGATCCAAGATTGAGAGAATTATTATGATTTTTTTTTTTTGAGAGAGGAAAGAAACGACTGAGGGGTTTTGAGGGGAAGGGGAAATCGGCTAAGAAATTTTTGAGGGAGGGGAACGTTTAATAAGAGAGAGAGGGGAGAAAAATTAGGGATAGATTAGGATTAGGATTTTGATTGATTTTGATTTTCTTCATTTTCTTTTATCTTTATCCTATATTATCTATTATTATTATTTATTTATTTTAAAGAAATGACAGTTGTAACATCCTACCCACATTACAAAAAGTTTCGTCCTCGAAACTTGATGTACCTTATTCGAAGAGGTAGGGATAGCGCTTCCGCATCTGCTCCTCTAACTCCCATGTCGTTTCATTTTCTCTATGATTGCTCCATTGTACCTTGACGTAGGGGATGATTCTCCTTCGCAACTCTTGATCCTTGCGGTCTATGATTCGGATATTGGCCTTCTTCATATGAGGTGTCTGGCCTAATCTTCAAAGACTGCGCATCTAGAGCATGGTTTGGATCCGGAACACACCTCCGCAACTGGGACACATGAAATACGTTGTGCACCTGAGCCAACGCTGGAAGTAGCGCCAGCTTGTATGCCAATGTACCAACTCTCTCTAGTACCTCACACGGAACAACACATGAAATACGTTGTGCACCTGAGCCAACGCTGGAAGTAGCGCCAGCTTGTATGCCAATGTACCAACTCTCTCTAGTACCTCACACGGAACAATATAACGAGGTCTTAACTTACCTTTAACCCCATAGCGAGCCACACTCTTCATGGGTGACACTTTAAGGTACACCTTTTCTCCAACTTCAAACTCCGGAGGACGTCTCTTGGAATCAGCCCAACTCTTAAACCTGTCTTGAGCGACCTTTAGCCTGTCACAAATCATCTTTACCTTCTCCTTGGTTTGATCAACCAGCTCGGGTCTGGAAATAACACGCTCACCGACCTCGTCCCAATGAACAGGGGACCTGCACTTACGTCGATAAAACGCCTCAAAGGGTGTCATGCCTATGGCGCTGGTGACTGTTGTTATAGGAGAACTCAATTAGCTTCATCATACCGTCCCAGTTACCCTTGAAGTCCAATGCGCACGCTCTCAACATGTCCTCTAAAGTCTGAATGATCCTTTCTGACTGCCCATCGGTCTGCGGATGGAAGGCAGTGCTCAACCGTAGCTCGGTTCCCCGCCTTCTCTGACAAGCTAACTAGAATTTACAGATGAATCTCGGATCACGGTCTGAGACGATACTGACTGGGACCCCATGAACACTGACAATGTCATCAATGTACAGCATCACCAATCTCTCCAGGGTCACATCACTCGGCACAGGCAGAAAGTGAGCAGACTTCGTAAATCGGTCAACAATCACTCAGATCATGTCGTTGTCGTTTCTCGTTTTAGGGAGTCCCACTACAAAATACATCGTCACATGCTCCCACTTCCGCTCCGGTATCTCCAACGGAAACATCAAACCTCCCGGTCTCTGATGCTCTGCCTTAACCTGCTGACAGACAAGGCACCTCTCAATAAACTCGGTGACATGTCTCTTTATACCACTCAACCAGTAGTGCTTCTTCCGGTGATTATACATCTTCGTCGCGCCTAGATAAATCGGCAACTTCGAGTTGTGTGCCTCCTTCAATAGCTCCTTCCTCAGGTCTTCATTATCAGACACACACAACCTTCCTTGGTACCAGATACAGCTATCATCATGGATCTGGAAGCCCTCAATCAAACTGGTCAACATTCTCTCTCGGGTATCCCTAAGCGTCACATCCTCCTTATGCGCCTCTTTAATCCGCTTAATCAAAGATGGTGTAATAACCAAGGCCGCCAGAACATTAGCAGTGGAATCAACAATGCCAATATCAAACTCTGCCATCTCTTTCTCCAGTGGCATCAGTCTGGCGTGATTAAACTTTCTATTCAAGGCATCTGCAACTCGGTTTGCCTTCCCCCGGATGATAACTAATGGTCAGGTCATAGTCTTTCAGTAGCTCAAGACATCTCCTCCGACGCATATTCGACTCTTTCTGTGTGAATAAATACGTCAAGCTCTTATGATCTGTGAAGAATTCGCACTTTACACCACGCCAAATCTTTAATGCAAACATCACCGCTGCCAGCTCCAGATCATGAATCGTGAAATTTTGTTCATATTGCTTCAACTGCCTCGAAACATATGCACTAACCCTATCTCTCTGCATTAACACGCACCTTAGCCCATTCTTCGAGGCGTCGCTGTAGACGACAAACCCTTCAGTGTCAAAGGGTTTGTGTCAATACTGGTGCAGTCGTCAACCTCCGCAAAACTTTTCTCACTCGGAGGTCCGTAGGAATTTGGTCTTTTTCTGAGTCAGTCGACTCAGATGTGCTGCGATACTCGAAAATCACTCCACGAATTTGCGATGATAACCGACAAGGCCAAGAAAACTGCGTACCTCAGTGACATTAGTAGGTCGGAGCCATTCTGTAATCGCCTCTATCTCCTTTGGGTCAACAGAAATGCACTCCTCAGAAATCACGTGGCCTAAGAAAGTCACTCTCTAACCAGAACTCGCACTCGCTGAACTTCGCATACAGCTTTTTCTTCCTGAGAGTCTCCAATACCTCCCGCAAGTTTTCAATATGCGTCTCCTCATTAGGTAAATACACCAAGATGTCTCGATGAACACTACTACGAAACGATCCAACTGCTCCCTGAACACTGTGTTCATCAAATCCATAAAGGCCGCAGGTGCATTCGTTAGTCCAAAGAGGCATTACAAGAAACTCGTAGTACCCGTATCGAGTGCGGAATGCCGTCTTTGCTATATCATCCGCCCTAATCCTCAACTGATAGTAGCCTGATCGGAGGTCAATCTTCGAGAACACTCTGGCACCCTTCAACTGATCAAATAGATCGTCGACCCATGGTAGTAGATATTTATTTTGTATCGTGATCTTATTAAGCTCACGATAGTCGACGCATAGCCTCAGACTACCGTCTTTCTTCTTCACAAATAATACCGGTGCCTCTAGGACGAAACACTAGGTCTGATGAACTTCCAGTCCAGCAACTCCTGCAACTGTTCCTTGAGCTCCTTTAACTCTTCTGGTGCCATCATGTATATGGCGCCTTCGAGATTGGTTCGGCTCCGGGGTATAAGATCGATCTCGAACTTTGCTTCCCTGCTCGGTGGTGAACCTGGTAGCTCATCAGGGAAGACATCCTTAAATTCTCGTACCACCGTAATGTCCTCCCCTTTGCTTCCTGCTGCTTCTGACCTTGTGGTGGAGGGGCTTGTGCCAGTGTAGGACACCCTCTATCGTAACGTCCCTGTTTGCCACAGTTGCAGCAAACCTTTTGAGCTCTCCAACACTGACATGTGTGCGACCCACACCGTGTACATACTGAGGGTGGCGATCCAACTGCACTGAGTGGCTGCGTCGCCGTCGCGGTGGGACCCCCAATTGCCAATGGTCGTGTCGCCGATCATTGTCCTTGTTGTGGTGGTCTAAAAGATTGCCCGGTCGGATGGCGGAGTGGAATCATCAGCCATCTCCTGGATCTCCCAGAACAGAACTCCTCTCGCGGTCTCTTAGCTATGTCGACCGCTGCAACCCTCTCCAGATCGCCCTCAACCTCACGACATACCTCCAACTCCTCCTCAAAAGTGGTAGGCCGGGCGTAGATGATCAATGATTGAATGCGAGAGCTCAAGTCGGTCTTGAACTTCAACATCTTCGTCTTCTCGTTATCCATAATGGCGGGCATGTGTCTCTCAAGTGCATGGAACCTCTCATAATACTGGTCCCCAGTCATGGACCCCTATGTCAGAAGCTGAAACTTCGTCATCCTCCTCTGAATGACACTTTCAGGAACATAGTGCTTCTGGAACTCCTCCCTGAACCGGGTCCATGTCGCCGGTGGAGTCAGTCTACGTGCCACGCCCTGCCACCATTGCTCGGCATCACCCTCTAAGAATGGTACAATCACATCAACCTTCAGAACATCTGGAACCTGCATCAACCTCAACTACTCAGACACATTCTTGAGCCAGATCTCTGCCTCCTCTGGTCGTGTGGTACCCCTGAACATAGGTGTCCAGCAGTTCTGCATCTCCTGGTAGAAAAATCGAAGCCCTTTGGGGTGGTGGAGCTGGTGGTGGTTACTGTTGCTGATGCAGGTGAGCCATCTGTATTTGCTGCTGGGCCACCAATGTAGTCAGCGTGGCCAGGGTATCTGCAAGGACCCGAGGAATGGTCCCCTGGCCCTACTGATCATCGTCATCGTGTCCTCCGTTTCCAGCTGGCGGCTCGCGTCGTGGAGGCATTATCCGGAATTTGAGTTTATGAGACGAATACAGATTAGTCAATATTAAGTTGAAAGGTTGAGAGCTGATAAATCGATAATTACACAAGGAAAGCTCACCATCGGCACACACCTCTCTTGACCCGATTATAACTTAGGTCTAAGATCATCGCTTAAGTCTACTTTGTTTATTAGGGGTAAAATCGTAACTTATGTCTAAGTGTTCTAATTAATCATGCGTTTCCGAGGCGGATCTGAAGCCTCGGCTCTGATACCACCTGTAGCGCCCCGCTCCCGAGCCCTAGCATCGGGAACAGTGCACCTGCTGTATCTCGCTAAAGAGCATACAAGGCGTCGAATCAATCTCCTACTTGTCAGAAATGACGTAGAAATTTTTTTCGTGGAATTAAACTCGAATAATTGTTATTACATTAATGAATAAAAAAAATTCTGAAAATAAAACAATAAAAAAGTCTGTGAAAATCCCCAAAAGATAATTAGGAACAGTCAGCTGCAAAGTCCTATCGTATCCTAGATGCAGCTATCAACCAGCCCACTCTGCTATGTCTGTCCCATCCTCAACGGAGATGCGCTCGTAGTCCTCATCCGGCTCACCTGAGAAGTAGGGGTGAGTATCAGAAAATCACCCAGTAGATGTCCGCCTCAAACCAATACAAAACGTGCATACCGAAATGATATAACCACATAGCACATAAATATCATATAACATGCATAGAAGAAAGTAAATGTGGTAAGTAAAGCACTCCACATAAGAATGCACAAGTACGTGATGCATGCTCAATCCACGTGTCACACGCAACAAAAATCATGTCATGCAACATGCCCCTAGACCTATATACAATGCATGATCCCAGGATGACTAGATGTCTGTAGCTCGTACACTACAATCCACCCTGACGGATGTCCGTGGCCCGTACATCTCAACCCACTCCAAATGCAAATGAACGTGGTATGAATGCAACAACAAAGTCGCCTGGGGCCCGTATGCACATCCTCACCAACTCCGGTACTCAATATTTGGTTTCGTAAATGTTACGAATATTGGAAAGTTGTTATTTATCATTACCCTTATTTTTCCTTAGCTTGTATTAATTTTCTAGAATTTTCTACTAATTTTCTCTATTTTTCTCTTATTTAATTCTATTTATTACTAATTATTTTTAATTACTTACATTTACCAAAATTCAGAAATTAGGTAGAAATAATTTGATTTTAACCTTTTATATTTTCTGAAATTTATTTAGAATTTTCTGATAATTAAATATATATATATATATATATATATATTTGGAATTTTAAACAAATATTAATTAATTATTTATTCATTTCAGAAATTAAATTTCAGAATTTCTCTTTTTTTTTTAAATTCGGTATTGGGCCGGCCTGCTGCCCTGGTCCGGTCCGCTGGCCATTCGGCCCGGTCCGGCAGCCTGTTCGTTTCATCCATTCCCTCTTTTTTTTCTTTATTTAAAATTTTCGGACCAGCCCAGACCAGAAACCGGGTCAACCTGGCGGGTCAGCCCAAAAATCCGGGTAGGCCTGACCCGGCAGACCTGGAAATTACTTTTTTATTTTATTTTTTTTGAATTAATTCCCACTTTCCTTTAAACCTCAATAAAATCTTCGTTTTAACTCCGATTGACCTCAAACCAGTTGCGTTGGACTCGTTATAACGAGACGCATCGTTTGGAAGTGGACACGTCATCACGTGTCCAGACGCGCCGTCAAGGGTCGCGCGTGGGCCCCACGCGCCACCCCCCGAAATGCGTCCGTCAGGCCTATTTTGTCGACTTCCAACCCAATCCCAACTTATTCCGGGCTAGATGAACCTATTCTAAGGCCAAAACGCAATCTTAAAGAATCCTAAGTATGAAAATATTCAACCTTTTGATTTCATTCAAGGGTGTTTCCAATCCGAATCAAAACTACCATCAATTTCAATACACATGCACATACACATACAGCCATAAACAACACATCTCATGCTTTCCCATATAAAACAAAACAAAATTCACATCTTAAACAAATAAAAACAACGAATCACATTAATAAACCATTAAAGCATACATGAATCATACCCGTTTGAAGAGAGAAGAGGCACCTACCTTAAACTTGTGAATTAAAACGATAAACAAGGTTGTTAGTGCTATATGGTTAGCCTTCTTTTTTCTTCCTTCTTCTTTGATCCAATATTGAGAGAATTATTTTTTTTTTTTGGGGAGAGGAAAGAAACGGCTGAGGGGTTTTGAGGGGAAGGGGAAATCGGCTGAGAATTTGAAGGAGGGGAACGTTTAATAAGAGAGGGAGAGGGGAGAGAAATTAGGGATATATTAGGGTTAGGATTTTGATTGATTTTGATTTCCTTCCTTTTCTTTTATCTTTATCCTATATTATCTATTATTATTTTATTTTTTTTAAGAAATGACGGGTGTAACATGCAGAGCCGATTGAGGCGTCGTTGTTTTACGTCCAGCCGACCCTAAAGCAGCATGGACAACATTGCCTACATTCACCTCCTGTTGCCTCACTTCAGGAATACTTACACCCCTCACGGGTCCCTTTCTGCGTAATCCATGGCCCGAAAGTTGTCTACTCCTTCGGATCTACTGCAGGAGTGACGGACGCATATGGGACCGACGGGTTGCTACTGTTGAAACTTGGGCTTACATGAGGTGAGGCCCATATCCACTCAAAACCTTAAGGCAATGGGTGGTGGTACCTCATCCTCATATAAGCCATGCATTTTTCTCAAATCAGCCAATGTGGGATTCTCAACAGCTACACCCTCCACACTCACCACTACGATGGCCATATTGTCCACACTCGAAACAAATGAGATGCAATCCTTCATATTCTACCCTATACTCCTCCCCATCCAGCTCCATTATTGACACCAAGGGTTTCGTCAAGTCCACTCGATGCAGATACGTGCGAACTTGCCACGTAAAACCCGAAGGGTGGAGTAAGATCCACATTAACTGCCATCCCCATTTGATTGCCAATATACATCAACATGTTCTCACTGTAGTATTCCACCGGGATGTTGGACAACCTCACCCACGCCATTGTAACATTAATTGGATTTTTTCTGGCCGAAAAAACGGCTTCCACTTTATAACCGTCAGATAATGCCCTTGGATAAGCCATGGTCCTCCCTCTAGCACATGCAGATAATCAGATTTTGAATAGAAACGAACAACATAATATCCTTTTTCCAAATCCACCAGGACGCACCCATCCATCAAACTCCAAAGACCCTTCAATCGCTATTCTAGGGAACGAAAAGAGATGGTTCGGCCCAACAATTTGATGATTAATGCACGTTTCCACGGTTTATACATTTCTCAGCGATCTTCCGGTGTTGTTACTACCGAAATCCTCCCAGGTTTAGGTTGGCCAACGTCATCATGTACACTGCGATGTACTGGTAATTCCTCCATCACCTCCTCATCGCTCTCTTCCTCATCCCCAGTGTAAAACTCCCTTTCCACCGGTATCCCCCTAAGTGCCTCTGTAAAACTCTTACCCGGCCGGAAACCCTCCTCCACCGGTTGCACAAGGTCACCGTTCACATGGCGTTTATATTTCTTAACACTCCTGGCTAATAAGTCTGCTTCCTCCGTTGATCCTTCTTCCATTCCGTGCGGGATATCAACGTCCATCGTCCGGTAGCGGGACATGATGCCGCCGTTTCCGGCGCTAAGATTTGCTAGTTTTCAGGAACGGTTACTCCGAGTTTTCAGGAGAAAATCTTAACCTTTCCCATAATTCTCTATAGATTATTCGAAGGTAACCTCAGGGGTTTCATCGCCTCTTGTCTCGGCATTTCCATCATCCTTGGATTGTGCAGCAACAGGTGGGATAGGACAAGTTGAGGGCTCTATTAAAGCAATTAGCATGAGTCAGAAGACACTTAAGAGGCATAGCTCATCGAACTACTTCATGAGGGGGGAAAACAACCATAATAATTCTCGAGAGAACAGTAGTAGTAGTAGTTTAAGGCCTTTTAATATCTACATGTATTACCTGAAAGACATCTGCTTGAGCCCATACAGTAACTTTCAATTAAAACTAAGTGAAGTTGAAGAAACGTGAAGATGCACACCACCGAATCGAATTACAAAATGGTTATTTTGATATGAAGTGCTTAAAATGGTTGATCTATTGATGATTTCTCAACATAAAAGACCCTAACTGAGCAAGCTAGTTGATTAGTTAGTTTTTTGTTACGGGGCAGTGGTGGGGGACAGAGAGGCATGTTAGCAGGGTATCGAAAAACACACGTATATTGGAAATCCCTTCTCCAATTTTATTGATAGAAAAACCATGTCCTTTTGGTTGAAAAACTATCCCTATTTATAGCTAACTAATACCTATCCCTTTACGGTAAACTATTCCTACAAAGTAGGCATTATCCGAAGCCCTTTAGATAACTACCAACCTGCTCCTTTAGATTGGTACATCTAATTCAAATATAAATCGTTTCCTACTCTTAGTAAAATAGTCCTAAGGATAACTATTATCATCAAGATTGATTCAACAATCACCCCCCCCCCCAATCTTGATCACGTGTCTTCCTCCTGCTTGTCCTTGATCATCTTCATTCCCATGGACTCCCTCATTTCGGCAAACTTTATCCTCGGCAGGGCTTTAGTGAGGATGTCAGCTCTTTGTAGATCTCCACTTATATATTCCACTCTGATTTGCTCCTTTTCAACACATTCACATATGTAGTGATAACGTGTGTTAATGTGTTTACTTCGACCATGAAATACTGGATTTTTCATCAGCGCAATTGCTGACTTGTTGTCCACATTTATTACAACCTGCTTCTCTGTTTGTCCAGTTATCTCAGCCAGTAGTCCTCTTAGCCAGATTGCTTGGCAGGCTGCTGATGTTGCAGCCATAAACTCTGCTTTACAGGATGACAAAGCAACTGTAGGTTGTTTTTGTGAATTCCAGGCAATTGGTCCGTCATCAAAGTAGAAAATTAGTCCAGTCGTCCCTTTCCCATCGTCTACGTCTACCGAGTAACTACTGTCACTGAAGCCAACCAGGGCATTACTTCCATTCCTTCGGTAGTGAATACCTAGATTTGTAGTTCCTTTTACATACCTTAGTATCTGTTTAACAGCCTGGAAATGGCTTACTTTAGGCGTTTGCATGTACCTGCTTGCATATCCGACTGAATATGCTAAGTCAGGACATGTGTGCGTTAGGTACCTCAGACAGCCAATTATTCTTCGGTATTCCGTTGGATCCACGTTGTTACTTTCATCCTTCTTAGATAATTTCAGTCCTGGTTCCATTGGATATTTAGTGGAATTATAGTCCCACATTCCAGCCTGCTGCAAGATCCTTTTTGCATAACTAGACTGTTTTATCTTTACTCCATCCATCCCCTGTCTCACCTCCAATCCGAGGTAGTAGCATAGCAAACCCAAATCGCTCATTTCGAATTTTGCCTCCATTTGTTCCTTGAAATGCCTGATTTTTTCGGTGTTGCTGCCTGTTACGAGTAAATCATCTACATAAATTCCCACTAGAATAGTTCCATCTTTGGATAATTTGGTGTAAACTGTCGGCTCTAGTTTACACCTTTGGAACCCATATCCTTTTAGAACACTATCCAGCTTTGTGTTCCACGCACGGGGGGCTTGTTTCAGTCCGTAAAGTACTTTTGACAACTTGTACACCATTCGTTCCTTCCCTTTCTTCACAAAACCTTCGGGCTGGGACACGTATACCGTTTCCTTGAGTTCTCCATGTAGGAAGGCTGTTTTAACGTCCAGATGATGGATATTCCAGCCCCTTTGAGCTGCTAAGGCTAGAATGAACCTGATGGTTTCCAGCCTAGCCACCGGGGCGAATATTTCGTCATAGTCTACCCCATGTTGTTGAACGTAGCCTTTTGCGACTAATCGTGCTTTATGTCGTGTGATTACACCCTTTTCATTCTTCTTAACCTTGTACATCCATTTTAGTCCGATGGGTTTGTGTTCAGCAGGTAGGTCCGTGAGCTCCCAAGTTTTGTTTCTTTCAATAGAGTCTATCTCACTCTCCATTGCTTGTTGCCATTCCTTTTGCCCCGTTGCTTCCTTAAACTTGGTTGGTTCTCCTTCGGTGAGCAGCAGATTATATATGTCACTCAGATTCCTCCATCCTTGTGGTGATGTATCATTATAGGTGTCCTCTTCTGCCATGGAGGGATCTGAGGGGTTTATGATGTCCGTTGGAAGTCTTGGTAGCATAGGTCCACGTTCTCTTATAGAAGACTCCGGTGTAGTGGGCTCAGATTGGGTTGAATCATGTCCTGTGGACGACCCTTCACGACTAGAAGCGGAACCTCCTTGGGAAGAATTCTCAGTCATGGACCCAGTATGGGAGGTTGGTACAGGTTCAGCAAAAGAGTGTGTGGGGTGCATGTGTATAACAAATTCTCCTTCCTTTTCTCGGATGCCCTGTGAGTCCGTTTGAGACTCCCACCAATTCCAGGGTCGCGATTCTTCAAAGGTGACATCACGGCTAATCACTAATCTCCTTCCTTTGACATCGTACATACGATAAGCTTTAGTCCCAGTCTCAATTCCCAAGTGTACCATTGGTGTACTTCTAGAGTCCAACTTCTTTAACTAATTTGTGGGCAATTTTACGTGTCCAGTGCAGCCAAAAAACGCGTAGATGACTAAGGTTAGGCTTTCTTCCCTTTAAGGCCTCGTATGGTGTTTGATCTTTTAGTAATTTTGCAGGAAGTCTATTCAACACGTACACCGCATGTCGTACTGCCTCGGCCCAGAAGTGTTGCGGCATATTCATTGCGCTGAGTAGGCTTCGTGCAGCGCTCATTACCGTCCTGTTCCTCCTTTCCACTATTCCGTTCTGTTGGGGGAAGTATGGTACGGTTAACTGTCTCGCAATGCCTGACTGTTAGCAGAATTGATCAAATTCTTTTGAAGTGAATTCTCCTCCACGATCTGTCCTTAGCAATTTTATTCTTGTGCTGTACTCATTTTCAGTCATGGCCTTGAATGCTTTAAATTTTTCAAGTGCCTCATCCTTGGTTTTCAGCATAAACGCCCACATAAACCTGCTGTGGTCGTCAACAAACAGTAGTATGTACCTATTTCCTGCTTGTGTTGTTGGAGTTATAGGTCCACACAGATCCGCATATACCTGGTCCAGTGGTTTAGCGGCTCTGAATGTTGTGTGGTTGGGGAACGATCTCCGGGTGTGTTTGCCTGCCAGGCATGCCTCACACAACTGCTTAGGGTGACTAACATCTGGCACTCCTTCCACCATTCTTGTTGAGCTAAGACGTTTTACTGTGTCAAAGTTGACGTGGCACAGGCGGGCATGCCAAAGCCATGCCAGATCTTCAAATCTCGTCATTAGGCATACTGGTGTAACATTTTTTAGAACAATCTTGTACAGTCGATTAGAGGATCTCTGTACTTTCATCATAAGAGTTCCGTCTGGTGCAAGTATTGTCAGGATCCCGTGCTTGATTAGAACCTTGCAACCACCCTCTTCGGCTTGTCCAACGCTAAAGATATTATTCTTTAGACATGGGATGTACAAGATGTCATTGAGCAACTTGTGTTCTCCATTCTTAGTCTCAAGAAGAATGGATCATCTTCCTTTGATTTGAACACAAGAGCTGTCTCCCAGCTTCACCGTGCCGCTTATGTTTGTGTCAAGGGTTGAGAATAGGTCCTTGTTTCCAGTCATGTGGTTCGTTGCCCCTGTGTCCAGGAACCAAACTGATTCTCCTTGTTCTTCTGTTAGAAGGTTCGTTGGGGCCCCTTTGTCTTCATTCATATAAACTAGTTCTGTCTCGGTCTGATGCTCTTGGACCATTAGCAATGCAGGCTGATCAGTGTCATCTTGAACCAAGTTTGCTTTCTCACCCTTTCTGGTTGGACACTCAGAGGAGAAGTGTCCAAACGCGTCACACCGAAAACATTGCAGATTGGCTTTGTCCTTCTTGTCATTAGTATGGTTCCCTTTATGACTGTACTGTCCTCGGCCTTGTCCTCTGCCCCTTCCTCCTGACCTTCCACGTCCCCTACCTCTGCCTTTTCCATCATGGCCGTTCCCTCGGCCTCGTCCGCCACCTTTCTCATTTTTCTTTTTGGCCTCCCAGTCCTCATAAGACAACAACAATTGACTTTGATTGTTGCTGTTTACACGGGTGCTAGTCCTTTCTTCATATGCCTTGAGCCTTCCCACAACCTCCTGAAACTTAACCGTTTTGAGGTCAACTAATTGCTCAATTGTGGCTGCCATGTGTATGAAACTATCTGGCACACTTGTGAGAAGTTTTCTCACGAGAGTCTCTTCCTCTATTGGAGACCTAAGAGTTGCTGATTTTGAGGCAATCCCCGATAGTTTCCCGACAAAATCGTCTATCTTGGTGTCCTCCTTCATTCTCATCAGATCAAATTCCGTTTTTAAAGATTGAACGCGTGCTTCCATTACACGTTCAGCACCTAGATACCGTGTTCTGATGGAGTCCCAGATATCCTTCGCGTGCTCGCAGCTTGCAACCTGTAGCACTAAATCTTCCGGGAGTGCTTGATACAAATAGGCTATAGCGGCATTATCCTTCCTTTGATCAACATTGGTTCCAGGATCAATGGCATCCCATATCTCATTCGCCTTAAAGATTGCCTTGATCCTTAGAGACCATATTGAGTAGTTTGTCGCAGACAAGATCGGACATTGGAAGGGAAGGCTTAAAGTTTTCTCTTCCCCGAGGTTGATGTTCCCTCCATCCCTTTTGTTCCCTGATAGTCACCGTAGTCCGGCCCTTCCTTCACGATCAGGCGTCTCCGTTAATTCTGGGCCAGGTCTTTCTGGTCCTCTGTAGAACGATAACCGCTCTGATACCACTTGTTAGCAGGGTATCGAAAAACACACGTATATTGGAAATCCCTTCTCCAATTTTATTGATAGAAAAACCATGTCCTTTTGGTTGAAAAACTATCCCTATTTATAGCTAACTAATACCTATCCCTTTACGGTAAACTATTCCTACAAAGTAGGCATTATCCGAAGCCCTTTAGATAACTACCAACCTGCTCCTTTAGATTGGTACACCTAATTCAAATATAAATCGTTTCCTACTCTTAGTAAAATAGTCCTAAGGATAACTATTATCATCAAGATTGATTCAACAAGGCATACGCACAGTCACAATAGAAGACCTAACTTCTCCATTCAATAGAAAAATTAAAGTTTTGAAAAATTACCTAATGTGTGAAGACTTCAGCAATTTCAGGATTGGACAGATGGATTTCATGACGGACATTCTCACCAATGTCATGTGCAGCACTGACACTTAAAAAGGGATCGACTTGAGAGGCAAATAAACTGTCACCACAATTTTAGAGCTCAAAGGAATAGTAGGTAAATCCATCTTTTCAAGAATAGATTGGCATTGCCAAATGCATATCAACAAACAATAGGGATAAAAGAGAAGTGTTTGACCAAAATAATTGACGCACCATTGACATCAAAATATAGAAAAGAACCCGCTCTTCGCCCTCTTAAAGTTGCATCTCTTCACAAAATTCGACATATAATTTTAGCAAACCAATCAACTAAAGCAGTAAACTTACAGCTCAAATTGATAGAAAGGTAAATTATTACACAATTATATGCATGCTGCATTTCGAATGACAGAAAGGATATCAATTTTAGTATTAAAATTACAGCACCCAGTGAACAAAGAGGTGAAACTCAACAAAAGAACTGAGAACTTATGTAGCATGAAAGAATATAAAGGTGATTTTGTTAAGGCAAAAGAGGAATCATGAGAAGTTATATAGCAAGTTGGAACTAGTCATTACGCAGAACAAATTAACAGGCCAGAAAATGTCATTAGTGTTAATTAGGCATTCAAGTCAGCGACTTCAATGAACTGCTGTTTTCAGTATAAAGCAGAATTCACTTGCCTTTACTCCATCCACTTGAAGTATTTCCGCCTATAAGGTTCCAATTCCTGTGACTGAATAGCAGCATCCACCAGTTCAAGACACTAAAAAAAATTTAGTAATCAGATACCAAAATGCGTTGAAGTTAGGGAGTAAATCTATAATACCTAGTCTATAGGAGATTTTTCCACCTTCTAAAAAGTTGCAACTATTCAATAACTAAAATTGATGCGCGCCCAAGAAGCGACAAATATGCAGAGGTTGCTTGCTACCAATCAATTTTTCTTTTCTTTTTAACAAATCCCCAAACAATTAATTATGTTACACGTACACATTTAATTTTCCCACAAACTTAAGGATAAATGTTACTTGACAACTTAACGTCTGGAAATTAATAAGCATTGTTCGTGTGAAGAGATGAGAATGCATGCCCTTCAAAACCAAAAAAAAAAAAAAATTCTTCATCTTCCCCCATTACAGGCGATCCCATACATACCAGATATTTGAATCTACCTTCCAGACAAATGAGATTACAAATGCTTTTGCATCCAAGTCACAGTAGCAACAAATATTTGACTGCTCCATTGGCTTATTATCAAATGCTTAGGTTTCTCCAAAAGGATATTATGGTACGCATTATAATTATTTATAACGCTCATTTTTTGAAGTCATGATCTTAGTGGTCTTTTCGACTGCCATTCAGAAAGTCCCATTTAAATGAGATAACTGCAAGGAGAGCCCAACATTATGAAGATATTTTTGGAAGTCAGGAAACGATCTAGTAAAAGCTATTCAAAGACTCACCACTTGATTCCCATATTTCTGATCTACATCACACCTGCAACATTAGAAAACCCAAAGAACTAACTACAAGCTTTTGGCCATATTATAGTCTATATTTGCATAAGCTTCAGAATGATGGGTGTTTCAGCAGATAATCATGCATTTAAAAAATCAGAAATAAATAAGGCCATCGTCAAGTCAAGCACCAAATATTTTGCAGACAGTATATCAGTCACCTCATTTATGAAGAAAACAGCACTTGCAAGTTACCTCTAATAGCCAACTTCAATTCCAGCTTTAAAGATCATGCCAGAGACAATAAGTCCAGCAAGCGGATCTAGGAATCTCACTCCAAGAATAGACCCACCTGAATCCCAAACAATTGAAAAGGTGCAAGTCAAACACAACGCACGCAATTAAAGATCAGGTAGTTGAGAAGTTGAAACATTAAATAAAAGGTGAAAGTCAAACTTTTCGCAATAGATCCCAAAATTTAGGATTGAACAAAAGAGGGACACAGGTAAGAGAAAAAAATCATTACCAACCCCAATAAGAACAACTATTGATGAAACAGAATCTGCACAGTGATGCCAAGCATTGGCTTTCACGAGACCACTGCCTACCTGCTCACCGGGCTCTTTGTAACCCAGTATAACCTTCAATTAAGAACCAAAAACAAATCAATAGCTGAAAATGATCAAGCACATAACAACCAAATCTTTACAACCTCCAATGGTTGTCACTTGAATACAACCAAATGTGGTACAATAAGAAATTCCACAATGATTGCCTATCCCGAAAAGAAAAGGAAAAAAAGAAAAAAGATTCCAGTGTCAACAAGTAAAGTAAGACGGCGTATTCTGCTTGCCTTCATGAGTTTAAGCAGTTTTTTTTTTCGGTTACTCTGCAACATACCAATCTATTCCCTTAAGAAATGTTTCAGTTGTGACAAGAGATAAACTTTCATCAAAAATAAGTTTCTCAATGATAAATTGCAAAAGGCAGAAGCTCCGCCAGTTTATTTACTTTATGATTGAAATAATGTCTCTCATCCATAAATATTCTCCTTATGTGAGTGATAAGTTAGAGGTATGTCAAATATCTAGAAGGATATTCGAACCGGCCAAGTGGTTAAAGGTCATTGCGCTTCCTCGAGAGAAGCGGGATTCGAATTCCACCCATGTTCCCCATGTGCGCGTGCAGAAAAAAGGGTCAAATATCTAGAAGCAAGTAAGATGGCTTCTTTTTTTCTTTTATCTTTTTTTGCTTGATGTTTTCTAGCATACCCTTATGTATGCATGCACATTAATTTATTCAACAGTAATGACACAAAGCGGTACAGGAAATAAAAATCACAAAATAATATTTTACTCATCATACAGATTAAGAACAGCTATGGAAGAAAGGAACTATTCGTGGATGTCACTCTGCATTGAACATACCCTTCTTCAACAGCTATAGATACTATAGTCGTATTCAAAGCCAGGACAGGGTGATCCACGTCAATTCCATGGACATGACCACCAGCTCCATGCATGTGTTCATTGTTCATGAGCCAATACCACGTTAGTTATTGCAGGGGCCTCAGACCATAAATCCTACATGTCACATGTATAAAATCAGCATAGATTCCTTACATTGAAATACCATCCATTCAACACTAAAGCAGGACTTTCAACAGGAAAATGACAAAATAAAAGGAACATAACAGAATAAGATATCATACCACCAAAACATCCATAGCATGCCACGCAATGCCTCCAGCAGTAACCAAAAGCACACCAGAATTTCCAAGGGCACCAAGGGTCTTAACATGCCCTGTAATTAAGAGAAAAGTGAATTCAGAACCAAATGAGCAGAAGTTGCACAAACCAGTGGAAAAGATAAGTGCATTAGACACAATTACCTTTAACTAAGTTATGTATGCAATGATTCTTTCTCAGCTAAGAGCAAAATCTAACAACCAAGGAGCACTGTTTTAGTTGTAGGGTTGAAATAATAGCTGATACTGCAAACATTTTGTAGAAGCGGAGTCTAAAATGCGAAACTTGTGTTAGGAGACTACTAGCGTAAATAATTTTTGTGTGTTATACCTACTTTGCAGGTTTTCCCCCATTTAAACCAGAGGCAATAACATCTAATTTTATGTTCAGATTTCTTTTGTTCGCCAATTTAAGAAGGCCGTTTCCTTTCTTCAACAAAGTAGCCTTTAGTACTTCACAAAAGCGGAAGCTAATGCAGAGCAAGAAGTACAAGGGCATGAAAAAAGGTGAAGGTTATAAAGATACGGATCAAAATTAACCCCATATGGATGTTCTTTGTCCTTGGGAGCCATAGCAGATTTGAAGGACCACAACGCTACTGCCCTCAGTACCTAAACATCAGCTAAAAATGATTCCTTAGCCAAAATTCTTGCGGGGTAGGGGGGGTGGGACAGGGCCACGGGAAAGAACACAGGTAGACAAGATTTACCACATCAGAATCCTTCATTGCGGGAGATAAGATCATGGTGGTCGAGGTGATGAGAATGGCAAAAGTGCCAACATTTCCAAATCTTGAATTAGGGTTCTCACGATGATCACTGAGATGGAGGCATCATAAACTGGGTGAGAGGACTAAAGACTCCAACCGGCACATTGAAGTTGTTGTCAATTGCAATCCAAATCTAAAAAAAAAGTAGGTTCTGCGCATAGAAATAAGATTGGAGCCAAAGAATCTGAAGCCCATCTAGCCCATAGTTTGCCCCCAAATTCCTTCTTCTTCAACTCCAAGAAATCAACACAACGGTCAAGAGACAGATGGTGCCTGGCGGTGGCAGATTGGCTCTAATCTTGTCAAGAAATCAACACAATGGTCAAGACCATAAATCCTACATGTCACATGTATAAAATCAGCATAGATTCCTTACATTGAAATACCATCCATTCAACACTAAAGCAGGACTTTCAACAGGAAAATGAAAAAATAAAAGGAACATCACAGAATAAGATATCATACCACCAAAACATCCATAGCATGCCACGCAATGCCTCCAGCAGTAACCAAAAGCACACCAGAATTTCCAAGGGCACCAAGGGTCTCAAATTCAACATGCCCTGTCATGAAGAGAAAAGTGAATTCAGAACCAAATGAGCAGAAGTTGCACAAACCAGTGGAAAAGATAAATGCATTAGACACAATTACCTTTCACTAAGTTATGTATGCAATGATTTTTTCTCAGCAAAGAGCAAAATCTAACAACCAAGGAGCACTGTTTTAGTTGTGGGGCTGAAATAATAGCTGATACTGCAAACATTTTGTAGAAGCGGGAGTCTAAAATGCGAAACTTGTGTTAGGAGACTACTAGCGTAAATAATTTTTGTGCCTTTTACCTACTTTGCAGGTTTTTCCCATTTAAACCAGAGGCAATAACATCTAATTTTATAGTTCAGATTTCTTTTGTTCGCCAATTTAAGTAGGCCGTTTCCTTTCGTCAACAAAGTAGTCCTTAGTACTTCACAAAATCGGAAGCTAATGCAGAGCAAGAAGTACAAGGGCATGAAAAAAGGTGAAGGTAATAAGGTACGGATCAAAAGTAACCCCATATGGATGTTCTTTGTCCTCGGGAGCCATAGCAGATTCGAAGGACCACAACGCTACTGACCTCAGTACCTAAACATCAGCTAAAAAAGATTCATTAGTCAAAATTCTTGCGGGGTAGGGGGTGGGGGCCCGGAAAGAACACAGGTAGACAAGATTTACCACATCATAATCCTTCATTGCGGGAGATAAGATCATGGTGGTCGAGATGATGAGAATGGCAAAAGTGCCAGCATTTCCAAATCTTGAATTGGGGTTCTCAAGATGATCAACTGAGATGGAGGCATCATAAACTGGGTGAGAGGGCTAAGGACTCCAACCGGAACATTGAGGTTGTTGTCAATTGCAATCCAATTCTAAAAAAAAAAAAAAGGTAGTATCTGCGCATGGAAATAAGATTGGAGCTAAAGAATCTGAAGCCCATCTAGCCTCTAGTTTGTCCCCAAATTCCTTCTTCTTCAACTCCAAGAAATCAACAACGGTCAAGAGACAGATGGTGCCTGGCGGTGGCTCTAATCTTGTCAAGAAATCAACACAACGGTCAAGACCATAAATCCTACATGTCACATGTATAAAATCAACACAAGTAGACAAGATTTACCACATCAGAATCCTTCGTTGCGGGAGATAAGATCATGATGGTCGAGGTGATGAGAATGGCAAAAGTTTCAGCATTTCCAAATCTTGAATTAGGGTTCTCACGAAGATCGACTGAGATGGAGGCATCATAAACTGGGTGAGAGGACTAAGGACTCCAACCGGAACATTGAGGTTGTTGTCAATTGCAATCCAATTCTAAAAAAAAGTAGGTTCTGCACATGGAAATAAGATTGGAGCCAAAGAATCTGAAGCCCATCTATCCTCTAGTTTGTCCCCAAATTCCTTCTTCTTCAACTCCAAGAAATCAACACAACGGTCAAGAGACAGGTGGTGCCTGGCGGTGGCAGATTGGCTCTAATCTTGTCAAGAAATCAACTCAACGGTCAAGACCATGAATCCTACATGTCACATGTATAAAATCAGCATAGATTCCTACATTGAAATACCATCCATTTAACACTAAAGCAGGACTTTCAACAGGAAAATGACAAAATAAAAGGAACATAACATAATAAGATATCATACCACCAAAACATCCATAGCATGCCACGCAATGCCTCCAGCAGTAACCAAAAGCACACCAGAATTTCCAAGGGCACCAAGGGTCTCAAATTTAACATGCCCTGTCATGAAGAGAAAAGTGGATTCAGAATCAAATGAGCAGAAGTTGCACAAACCAGTGGAAAAGATAAATGCATTAGACACAATTACCTTTCACTAAGTTATGTATGCAATGATTTTTTTCTCAGCAAAGAGCAAAATTTAACAGCCAAGGAGCACTGTTTTAGTTGTAGGGTTGAAATAATAGCTGATACTGCAAACATTTTGTAGAAGCGGAGTCTAAAATGCGAAACTTGTGTTAGGAGACTACTAGAGTAAATAATGTTTGTGCGTTTTACCTACTTTCCAGGTTTTCCCCATTTAAACCAGAGGCAATAACATCTAATTTTATGGTTCAAAATTCTTTTCTTCGCCAATTTAAGTAGGCCGTTTCCTTTCGTCAACAAAGTAGCCCTTAGTACTTCACAAAAGCGGAAGCTAATGCAGAGCAAGAAGTACAAAGGCATGAAAAATGGTGAAGGTTATAAAGATACGGATCAAAAGTAACCCCATATGGATGTTCTTTGTCCCTGGGAGCCGCAGATTTGAAGGATCACAACGCTACTGCACTCAGTACCTAAACATCAGCTAAAAACGATTCTTGTCAAAATTCTTGCCCGGAGGGATGGGACAGGGGCACGAGAAGAACACAGGTACACAAGATTTACCACATCAGAATCCTTCATTGCCGGAGACAAGATCATGGTGGTCGAGGTGATGAGAATGGCCAAAGTGCCAGCATTTCCAAATCTTGAATTAGGGTTCTCACGATGATCAACTGAGATGGAGGCATCATAAAATGGGCGAGGACTAAAGACTCCAACCGGAACATTGAGGTTGTTCAGCGATTGCAATCAAATTCAAGAAAGGTAGGTTCTGCGCATGGAGATAAGATTGGAGCCAAAGAATCTGAAGGCCATCTAGCCTCTAGTTTGCCCCAAAATTTCTTCTTCTTCAACTCCAAGAAATCAACACAACGGTCAAGAAACAGATGATGCCTGGCGGTGGCAGATGGGCTCTCTCTGTCACTCTGTGCGGAGAACTTAACAGAAGGTACATAACATAACGCTTTCAAAAAAATATTTTCCTTTTTAAATTTATCAGACAATCTTTTCTTATTATTCGTCAACTTCTTATTAGTTTACCTATATATAAGAAGACGCTTTAGCTGTGTGCTTCTTTTGATGGGTATTTTAATGGGCTGCTACCTGAAAATGGGCTGCTTCTTTTTAAATTTATCAGACAATCTTTTCTTATTATTCGTCAATTTGTTATTAGTTTACCTATATATAAGAAGACGCTTTAGCTGTGTGCTTCTTTTGATGGGTATTTTAATGGGCTGCTACCTGAAAATGGCCCATATACCATAATTTGGGCCAGATTGGGAATCCGGTCAAAAAAGGTGGCCAGATTGAGAAAATCTCACTTATTAGCCTAAGGTTTGGCACATTACTCAGTTAGCAGACTAACGTTGATGAAACTCACTTAACAACAACTCTTTTGCCGAAATGTCTCACTTGTAGCCAGGTGACCGTTGACCAACTGTTGACCAGCCGTTCACTTTCTCAGACCAACCAGAAGTTGACACATGGCGACCCTTTTTTAATTAAAAAATAAAATTGTATTTTTGAATAAAGTGATTTAAAAGGAATTTAAAAATTCTAAAAAAATTGTAAAAATTAATTAAAAAATATTTTAAAAATCAAAAAATTAGGGAAAAAATAAAAAAAATTACCCACAACGCCCCAGCACTCCACCCACCTACCCCCCTCCCACCCCAAACCACCCCCCCTGCATTTACTCACTCATAATGCTTCAACCACCCGGTCCACCCCCGCGTCCCCTCCCCACCCCCTCCTCTCGCGAATTTTTTTTAAAAATTTTTTCTAACTCACCCATAACGTCCCAACCACCCCCGCGTCCCCTCCCCCACCCCCGCGCACACCCTAAAAAATTTTAAATTTTTTTCAACTCACCCACAAAACTCCTACCCCCCACGCCACACCACCCCCCCACCCGCGCACCCCCCCGGGGCCAAAAAATTTTTTAAAATTTTTTTCTAACTCACTCATAACGCTCCGACCACCCCCGCGTCCCCTCCCCCACCCCCTCCTCTCGCGAAATTTTTTTTTTAAAATTTTTTCTAACTCATCCATAACATCCTAACCACCCCTGCGTCCCCTCTCCCACCCCCGCGCACACCACAAAAAAATTTTAAAATTTTTTCAACTCACCCACAAAGCTCCGACCATCCCCCAGAACCCGAAACAATCCAACCCCCCAGTCCAAAAAGAAAATGACAATGTTTTGGGCTGGGGGTTAGATTGTTTAGGGTGCCGGAGGATGGTCGGAGCTTTGTGGGTGAGTTGAAAAAATTTTAAAATTTTTTTGGGGTGTGCGCGGGGGTAGGAGAGGGGACGCGGAGGTGGTTGGGACGTTATAGGTGAGTTAGAAAAAATTTTTAAAAAAAAATCGCGAGAGGAGGGGGTGGGGGAGGGGACGCAGGGGTGGACCGGGTGGTCGGAGCATTATGAGTTAGTAAGAAAAAAAATTTAAAAAATTTTTTGGCGGGGGGGGGGGGGTGGTGTGGCGTGGGGGGTAGGTGGATGGAGTGCTGGAGCGTTGTGGGTAATTTTTTATTATTTTTATCTTTTTTTCCTAATTTTTTGATTTTTAAAATGTTTTTTAATTAATTTTTACAATTTTTTAGAATTTTTACAAATAATAACATTTTTTAGAAATGATTTTTTTTTTTTAAAAAAAAAAAGAGGAAACCTGCTGTAGCAAGTCACCTTCCGGTGACTGGTTACAAGTGAGATATTTCGGCAAAAGAGTTGTTGTTAAGTGAGTTTCATCAACGTTAAGCTGCTAACTGAGTAATGGGCCAAACTTTAGGCTAATAAGTGTGATTTTCTCATAACGCTTTCAAAAAAAGATTTTCCTTTTTAAATTTATCAGACAATCTTTTCTTATTATTCGTCAATTTGTTATTAGTTTACCCTCTATATAAGAAGACGCTTTAGCTGTGTGCTTCTTTTGATGGGTATTTTAATGGGCTGCTACCTGAAAATGGCCCATCTACCATTTTTTTGGGCCAGATTGGGAATCCGGTCAAAAAAGGTGGCTACCCATTTTAAAAGCCTGAATTTTCCGGCACAAATCCAAAACGCTGGTTTTTCTTGG
>AP025041.1:250729-267445 GCA_036186865.1 Eustoma russellianum
CTCGCTCGTATGTACAAATGACGTGTAATTAACCAATAGACTATCACCATGCTATACGAATGTTTCTGATTCTATCATATATACTACGTACGACACTATGCGTACTCGGCCACTGAAAGACAACCTCGTGTCTACTTCTATTCCTAATCTACCATATCATGTAAGCTGTCTCTCGAAAAATATATGCCCACTCGCCATGATACCGATCATCCTCCTGCATGCCCAAACTCCTATCAATCCCAACTCGCAATCGTATCCTATCAAAATAAATATTGATTTGTTTGTAGCTGCACCAGTAGTTTCCTACACTTGGAGTCATGCGTTGCACGGCACCTCCGTTTTGGTTATTATTTCGTTATGTATCAAGTTCACATTATCTCGTTAATCAAGTTTACAGTGGGTATAAAATAACGAGCAAGATAACACTTAATTAGTAATTATTACTCATAAGCTTAACTAAGACTCCATGTGATTATTTACACGACACCATAAAATTAGTAGTTTAGATATTATGGATTATATTCGTTTCTTTAAGAAAAACAAACGTTTTCATTCTTCTTACTCCTGTTCTCCAACTTATTCGTAACCAAACCACCACCTGTGATGATAATGTGGATTATATTTGTTTCTTTAAGGTAAGATTACGTACATCATATCACAAAACGATCTGGTTCCTTCTCAGACCCTCTATCGCTTTGGCTCCTTCTCAGACACTCTGTCGCTTTGGCTCCTTCTCAGACATTGCTCAAATGTAAGAGCTTAGTGTACCGAAAAAGCCCTTAATTGTTTCTTTTAAGGCAATAAAAAAAAAAGACTTCCTTCTTCTTCCTCCCGTTCTCCAACTTATTAGTAACCAAACAATCCCCCCTAAAATTTGTGATGATACACATAAAATGTTTCCTTGAATGGTAATAGATTACCCATTTTGCACTCATTTATATTTGCAAATAAGACAACGGTACAGCAGAGTTAACACCAAGATATTACAAGTTCATATAAAGATGGAGTTAATTTCAAGTTCAGATGAGCCCATATTTCAGTCCATTGGTATCCATCCAGATGAAGGAAAAAAATGTTCCATGCCTATCAGAAACTGGTCATGTAATAGTTTGAATGGGAAAGAGGGATGACTCAGATAAACTCAAGAATGTGCCTGCTTTTGCAATGGCAAATGAATCCAAACATAAGCCAAAAAATTAAATAACAAAACTGAGGTGGCAGAGAAAAACCTTAAACTATCCAGCTTTACACAGAGGATGAAGCAAGCAAACTCGCGACAGATTCCATCATCTCATGATCAAGGGTCTTATCTATCTTCTTTGGTCATTCCACCTCCTGCTACCACTGCTTCCAGGATCCCCATGAGCAGGAAGATACCCATTTTTCCAAGGCATTGCCCTTCCCGTGCCATAAGTTTGGCTGTAACCCTGCGATTCCTCTAGATTGTGCCCCCGTGGTCTGGTAGGACTGTTTAGCGGGCTCCATGATTCAAATCGAGTGTCATCGGTCAACTCGTTTCTCTCCCAGACTCTCTTTGACGGTGGGACTGCGACTCCACTGTATGCTTGATAAGCGTTCGTATTCGGGTTCTTCTCATGATGATGGTGATTTTGATGATACTCAGTCGCTGATCGGTAACCATGCATTGGGCTCCAATAAGACGCCTCAGGTACATTAGACGGCTTTACACGTGTATTATACTGTAATGATGAGGATGGATTCAAAACCCGCGTCTCCACCGGATTTACAGGCGCCCTGGCACCGGTTAGGTTGGTTCTTAAATGGAAGCTAGAAGCAGGTGAATTGTGGGTGTTTCCTGTGTGTAAGTCAGAGACTGTTACTTGTGTGTTGGCTACATGCAAAGGAATACTGTTTTGACGCGAGGTAACTAGATGCAAGCCATGTTGCTGCGGACTAAGCGTTGTTTGCAGCTTTGACAACTGTGAAGTTGGTAACTGTTGTGGTGGCGTCACTTGGGTTGCTAAAACATGAGGCTGCGGCTGTACGAGGTGGTTGGCAGAAGCTGGAAGCATTTGATGCGCTAATTGTAATGCCGCTCTGGGCTGCTCGGCCACCATAGTTCTAGAAGGAAGGATATGAGGTTGTACCAAGTAGCTACCTGGAAGCTGTTCTTGGGAGGTTACGGCCCCAAGGAAGCTATGTGAGCTTGCATGGTTAACCATTTCTTGTTGCCGTGAAAAAGGATTTTTGGACATGTCTGGCATCCGTCCATTCTGCAACAAATAAGAATTTTGTCAAGTTATAAAGCAAGTCTTTTTTTTTTCTCTTTTTTTTCTTTTTCTTTTTCCTCATGTCTGGCAGTTAAAAAATAATAATAATCCTCAAAAATAAATTTACCTTCCAAACCCCCCAAACAAACTATATGCGCCTCCCCCTCAACAAAAAGGGTCTCTCTAAAAATAAAAATGTGTCCCCTTTCACTCGTTTCATTACCACAAATTAACAGCAGGTAGGCTGGAACAACTAATGGTGAGAAGAAGACGGCGTTTTTTTTAGTACCTCAAGCTTTCCTTTTTCTTTTTTCCCCCCTTACCACTGTAATTTTGTGCATATTCATTGCTCCTAATGCTGCCAAACAAATTCCATCTGTAATGATGTTACAACACAACCATTCCACGAGATGTGTCTGCTTATAATACAATACATTCATGACTGACTCGTTTCATATGCATTAGTCACAATTTAGACCAAAGGTTAAGCTTAATGCATCATTCAAAACAAAAGCGTTCTACCAAAAAAAAGCATGCTACTTGGTGCAAAGGTTTGCAAGGAAAAAAGAGATTCCTCCCACATTCCATGCCAAGGTTGACAAGTGGTCATAGACGGAAAATTAACAAAAATCATATAATACTCTTCCATTAAGTGGTACAAAAAGTTTGGAAAATATTTTAAATCACGCACCGGCACAAGCTCTCTTGAAGGAGTTGGGGATGGAAGAGACACTTCAACCTTGGGCTCTGCTAATCCTTTTGTACCTAAAGCAGTTAAACTAGTCAATGAGTTCATACCATTGGCCTTTATCATATCAAGTAGCCTGACAGTTTCTTCACGGGACAAATTTCCAGCTTGGCCAGTGGTAAGGGCAAAAACCAGCTCTGGATTTTTAAGAAGCTCCGCCAACAATTCCAGGTCTGGCTCGTCACCAGCAGTCTGAGAAGATGAGCCGGCGCCAGTTGCGGAATTTCCTTTATTATCGTAAGCTGTTTCTGTACCTTCAATGTCAGGCAATTGCTCAACTGGAATTTGAGGAGTTAACGTATCATCATAGTCCATCTCACGGTCCCAAGGTGCCTTGGGGTCCAACGGGATTTCCTGGTTTGTCTTGTACACAATCTCACGCTCACGAAGGATTCTGCGTTTTTGAACTTCAATTTCTTTGCTATTTTCCCCTGACCCCACTTTCCATGAAACATTTATCTCAAATTCTGCATGAACACATCAACTCAATTCATTCATTTAGCCGACCACATTTTGCAACATATCTAGGGTAAGAAATTTTCTCACTGCATCTAATTGATCAACAAGAAAACATACAACTAAAAGTGACCGATGTATAGCAAATATTCCACAGGCGATTACAGCTTCCAAACACCAGTAAGGCCCAGTTTTGCTGCCAATTGTAATGATTCGTAGACCCTTTGGCAACTCAGGATAGTAATCAAATAAGACACCCCTGGATTATTTCCAAAATTATCTAAAGGCTTGTCCACATAGAAGTTTTAAATGCACATTTGATTTTGCAAAATGCCGTGAAATGAACATTCTTCTCCATAAGCAAGATGGATAAGTTAACATCCTACACCCAGGAACAATGCTATCTTGTGGAATAATTTTCGTGAAAGTTCAAACTATATCTCCAATTGAACTAACTGGAAGCTCATATATCCAGCCTATTTTAAGATTCCTCACCTGCAAGAATACTCTAACGTTATCAAAGCTGAATCGACGCTTTCGCACACTATATATCCAATTGAACTCATTGGAAGCTCACCCTATCCAGCCTATTTTTATGTCAAATTTAAGATTCATCGTCTGTGAGAATTGTCTCTGACGTTACCAAAGTTGGATCGACTTATCCGCAGAATTTACAACAGCCAAAATGACTCTTCTATTATTTTTATAAGTTGGTCAATTGCTCGGTACAAACATCAAAAGAATTAAATGTTCGCAGTGCGGATGTTTTCCAGTCCAATCTATCTCTGAGTGACATTATGTCCATCTATTTTCAGCTCTTGGCTTTTTCTGAACGCATGTATTATCAATAAGTACTCTCCCACAAAAGCCATAGACCAAGCGTACTTGTCTTTTATTGAATCATTTTATTGATAAGTACTCTCCCGCACATTGGCAGCAACAACGACAGGGTTGGAGACAGCCACCGTCTCAAGCACGCCTTTGCTGAAATGGCATCTCCGACCATCAGAGAATTGTATCTCACTGAACTAGTGACTACATTACTGTGTAACCATCCGTTGAGTTTCTGGGGCTCTTATGCCAGCAATATTTGTTTGTTAGGTCCAACTTGAATGAAGAGTATAAGTGATTTTTCGGTGAATAATATGGATGTTCTTCACGGCTTTGAAGGAAATGATTAATTATATATCATCAACTGTATGATTTCATCTCTAATTTGAAACTCCCAGATAATACTTTAGGTTTTTACTTTGAAGATTGGTACGAGAAGTTAAAATCTTTTTCCAGATTTACAGATGTTCATTACTAACAAAATCCACCTCCCACATTCTTCCAGCTTTTCTTGTAAGAGCAATCACTTAGACACATTAATCTCCGTACAATCCCAAGCAAGTGAATTAACTATTAAGGTCTCATCATAAAATAATGAGATGATGCATCATAAGTTAAAGTCCAAAATTATTATTTATATCTGGAAAAAAAGTTGATTTAGGGAGCAGAGCGTGAAATAGTATTAAGTCAAAAAAAAAAAAAGAATTAGACAAAGAGAGAGACAGACAGACAGAGGGGATTAAACTAAATCACGTAAAGCCTTTACCTACGCCTTACCAAGACAACTAGCTCATTCCATACTCATACACGAATATCTAAATGGTCATAATCTTGACTTTTTTTCTCGTTAACCCGAAAATCTACAAATTGACTATTTAATTATGAAAAAAAAGATATGATGAAATTAAAATCAAACAAAACCTACTCTTAGGCTAACCAAGGCTAGCTTCAATTTTGGTAGGTGCCTTTATCTTCAACTTTTGCTTCGTTAAGTCAAACATCTACAAACTAAGTACATGTCCTCTTCTAAAGCAAAGTGGAAAACGTAGACCTCCATCTAAATCAAATGAAGAGGTACAAAATATTAAATATATATCAGCTACAAAGAGGAAACAGCAACGCATTGATATGACCTCATGTTTCAGCCACATTTCTATTTTCCAAGGGCACAAGGTAGCTTCTACCAACCAACCATTCAACATCCTTTTCAAGTCCTCATTTACTTTGAGTCATCACCAACATGCAAGTGAACGAACAATAGCAAGAAGATTACCTGGTGGTGTCTTCCATCTGGTCTCCACCCTCCTGCACTTCTTTTGGGGGGGTTCGTCTGATTTCACCTCCATCGTATTATTAACAGAAACATCAGGTTGATTTGATACCTCTGTTTGATGAGTATCCATCTTACTGCTTCCATCGACCATTGCAGGATGAACATCCATCTTATTGGCTCCTTCAACCTTGTCGCTAACATGCATCTCATGTGTAGGCTGCGAGATGTTCGGCTGAGAAAATATACATTTGTTTGCATTGTTAACCTGAACATGCGAATTTTCATCTGAAGGTGCAGTGGTTTTCTGATATTTATTCTGCATGTACTGAGCACGCAACTTTGCTTTTTGTATATCATCAGCTGAAAGTGGCCGGCCCTTGGCAACATTTGTAGGTTTCGATACCTGAGTGCTCCTTCTAGCAGACATCTGACCTGGTTGCTCCACAAGGAGGACTTTTCGACGCTCCCTATTTTCTAGGATTAGCTAAGAAAATCGCCCAGCCAAACATAGCTCATAGCAACATCCCCATCAAATCTTAGCAAACTTAAAATATCATGGAGATTGAAACAATCAGGTGATTTCAAGCTTGGGCAAAATATAACTGTTGCAAACACCTACATGTCAATCCCAAGATAGTCCCACAAATAGACTAGTAAATTCAATAGACTACCTTCTACAGGTTCAACATATTAAACCCAAAGTTTGTTGACATGACATATCGAGAAACAATCCATCATACTTCCCAAAATAATGCACTGATGAGCCAAAAAGTATTTGGGTTTTCTTATCTTTTTGGGTTCTTTTTTCTTTTTTTCTTTTTATTTGGGTTTTCTTATCTTTTTGGGTTCTTTTTTCTTTTTTTTTCTTTTTCTTTGGCGCGTGGGAGGGGAGTGAGGGGTGGGGGAGGTAGATGAAGAACTTCACCAAAAACGATGGTGGATCACAATGGCTTGCCTTTAATTGTGATTTGATTAATTGGGGGCCAAGGCTCCAACAGCTTGAGTTGCTGTTCAATCACTCTGGAAGTATTGGAGAAATGAGAAAAGTTTGCAAGTAGGACATACTTCCGTTTCAAATATCCGAATAAAAAGTGTCAACATTAGAAATCTACAAGAGGTCATATGGGACAAACCTGAAAAGTTGGATCCATGGACGCAATTCCCTATTCCATTTTGTTGTAATCAATGACTAACTTCTGCCCCACCTGAATATCTCTGACCAGTTGACACATAACTACGAATTCACTGGTATACCAGGCTAGTGCGGCAATCAGCACGCCCAAATGTAATATTAAAGGGCATGATATGATCCAGGCAGAATTCAGAAATGAGCCTCCTTTTTTTCAATAATTTTGAAATGAACTTATTTGTAGCTCTACAGGCGATATTCAACTCTAGTAACTTCTGGCTGTGAGCGCACAATTAAGACACCATTTTTAAATTAACAGGGGTATAGAAAAAAGGGTTATTGAAATAACACTCGTGAAGTCCAATGCTCAGTTTTGACCACCAGAGGATACGTAAATGCTGCAGCTAGATTTCTAAATGATTTCCTCTATCAATTTCATTTACAATATAGTTTATTGAAACTTTGTAATTACCACATACAGTAGATGCCTAAAATGTGATTCGCAACAGTAAAGGATACGCAAAGAGCGAACTCCAGAAATAAGCTTCTTATTTTGATCATCTGCAGATGCTGGTAACAATTTCAAAGGAGATGAATCCAATTTCCTGAAACGAATGTAGTCAGACTTGATTATATGTAATTAATATCACGTGTGATTATGTTCTGATTAAGACAACCATTAATATCATTGAATAATCCAATACAAATTCAATTTAAGAGAATCTCTAACCTTAAATGACCTGAGGCGTCATCCACTGATGAACTCAAATCCTCCTATCAGGCAAGAAAGGGAAAATATTTTGACACCATAACATGCTTTGAACAATATGTAAAAGGAAAAGAGACTTACTTTAAGATCCCAAGATTCATCACCCATAACTTGATTGATGCTGCAAATCATCATCACATATGTGTGTGCGTGTGAGAGAGAGAGAGAGAGAGAGCAAGAGTGAGAGAGAGAGAGAGAGCAAAAGAGAGAGAGAGAGAGAGAGAGAGAGAGAGAGAGAGAGAGAGAGAGAGAGAGAGAGAGCAAAAAGATAAAGAAAGGGAGGCTTGCCTTTGGGTCAATAACATGTCATCTGATGAAGCACTAACAGATTTTGTGTCATTACTTCTTTTTCGGGCCTGGATACAGGCAAATGTTTTACTCCACTTTGACAACAGAATCCTTGCCCTGTCTGAGATGTCTGATCTTCAAATCAGATAAATGAGAACGGAATCACAGATAGACAAACACAAATATAACGAAGATTCTACTGATGCAGAAATCTATATTTTCTTCATTATGTTATGCTTTCTCCCACATGCAAGGAGATCATCCGAAAAGAAAAATGACTACCCTTGTGAATGAACAAACACATACATTAGGAGATGTAATTGGAGTAAAGAGATTTTCTTAAACATTACAATTTGGCAGAATTAATTGGTTCATGGCCAAAAATAATCCAACAAATTAAGGATCAATTGCCAAATTCCATTGACGCCTAACTAATATTTCTAGATATACATAAATATATCACAAATTGTAGTAGTGACACCCCACCTGATGCTCTATAGAACCGTAGTTTATTTACACTCTGCAGCACAGCTGACATATGGACAGGGAGAGCTTTCTGCAAAGGCAAGTGACACAGGACCTGAAATGCAACCCATGTGTAAACACCCATTTCACACAAGCAAACACTACCTAGATATTTTTATTGCTAAATCTCTGTTACCTTAAGGACGACATGAAGAAAACTTGTTTGTTCTTCAACAATAGCTTGACTCAACCATGTCGCTAAAATCATGATACCACCATTCACCGAGAACCTAGACAAACATAAGCAATACAATGGAGAAATAATTACAGTGTCAGCCTTCACCTCTTATGACAAACCAATATTACAGTGCTCATGACACTTTCTTTTCATGATTAAATCAAGTTACAAATACCAATATAGTACAGAAGAGTTCTGTATTTGCAAAATCCATTCCATTAATTTGACCTGCCCAGAGAATGTCTCTTCTTTCCTCATCGAACTGAATATAATATCCACAAAATGCTTCTCTGATTCATACACAGCAGATGGAACCTCGTTCTCACTTGAGATATTCTGCATTTTGGCATCAATGGTTGGAGCGAAGGTAGCCAATGGAACTGGATTAAGAAATTCACTGATTGGAGCAACAGTTTCCAATGGAACTGGATTAAGAGGTTCACTAGAATCAAGGCTAGTCATAATCCCATCAGTCATGTCTGTAGAACTTCTGTTTGCCTTTTCCCTAGACAACCTAATAAACTTCCTCACTCTTGCACGTTGACTGGTGAAAAACTCCCGGACCTACAAATGACATCAAGTACACTATAACAGAAATAAGAACGTAGAATAAAAAAGAAGAATAAAACAGTATTGTCAAGTTAAACTGGAAATTGATCATTGTTCTTTTGACAACACTCCCTTGCTCTCAACTAAAAGTATAGACTACTCCAGCAAGGATCCCTATCACATTTTTTTTGTAATTAATCCCTATTACATTAAACATTAAATAAATAAAAAGAGTTATCAAAAAGAACACATGTTTAGTATCTGTTACCAGCAAAAGACGAGCACACAATTTATTTTTGGCAGTTAGAATCCAGTTATGATATGCAAAGAAATCTAACACACTCCCTTCACCCCCACCTTTTTTTCCCTATCACAGAAACTTCATTTCACTACAATTAAAAGAAGAAAACAAATAAACAATCTCAGAAAAACAAGGGACAAGAAGAAACAAATAGAATAAAGAGGAAAAACTAGTTAAAACAAAAGAGTAACCTGTGAAGCAGTGACCCCAAAACGTGCACTTATATCTCGAGTTTCCTTTTTATTTACTGCATCCTTGATAGAAAAAATGAGTTGCATATACTTTATTGCCTTGGGATTTAGCAAATCCCTTGGTCTTTTGCCTGCAAAGTTAGCATGTGTCAAAGTGATGTGACAAAAGGAATTGAAATAAAACATAGCGCAGCGGAAGCCTTACAAATGATTATATATGTGTGTGTGTGTGTGTGTGTGTGTGTGTGTGTGTGTGTAACAAGAAAAAGGGGGAAAATATACAACAGACAAGTTAGATGATTCAAGTACAATACTACATGCAAAAGAGAGGAATAAAACCTTTCTACCATAGCGATTGGAATAATCTTCCACAAGTAAATAAGCAACCTTCACAAAACTGATTATCCAAATCATTCAAATTAAGTATTTAGCAGATGCCCAAGTAGGACACTTAAGAAACCCATTTGAAAGATCTAGTACACTTCGCAAGATATAACACGTATACTCTTCTCCTGCCTTTTCTTTTTAGGGATAATCTCCACCTGAAATTTCTCTTTGCACTAAGATATGCAGAAACATTCAAAATTCCAAATCCGCATTCAGTAGTTTAAAACACAAATATATAAGACAACACAAAAAGGAGGAGAAGAATCATAAGACCACCAAACCCAAACTACTTTAGATAGACCATCCCAATTATTGTACTTGTACAAAAATGAATGAAGCGCTCACCCATTTTAAAGTATACATAAGATAGGAATAAGTTATACCAGTCAAAAAGATACTCTTGGATGAAAATTTTTAAAGTATACATAATTGGATAGGAATATATTAAACCACCCAAAAAGTACTCCTGCATGACAATTATAAGGAACGCCAGTAAGTCGATATTTCCTTGTGAAGTTTATGATACTCTATATTTTTTTAAAAAAATTCATTTAACAAAGGTTATCCAAAAATCAATGCTACAAAGGTATCTTTGCATCAACATTCGCACTACTAAGCAATAAATAGTTTCTTAACTAAATATGATCTATAATAGAATTCAAATAAATAAAAATCCAATCATGAGCACAAATTGTAATTAACTTCAGTGACTGGTACAGTAATCATTCTCGATATTCTGGCAGTGAGCCTTCAGTTGGCTTAATCCGGAAGCATATTTCTAAAGCAGAAGAAACAACTTTATGTTTTTTTTTTTTGTTGTGGGGGGGGGGGGGGGGGGGTAGAGAGAAAGAAAACAACGCACCTATTTTCACGCACAGAGCTCCAGCAGCCTGCATTAGGGTCAATAGAAGACACAATACGAATCAGAAATCAAGAAAATAAATACTACTGTAGCGAGAAGACAGGGTACAAGCCGCTAGAATTTCTTCGCTAGTTAACTGAACGAGGTGGAATTTTTTTTACGCCATGCGACTGCTCCAATTAGTCGTTACATAGCAACGGAATGAATCCACTTATTAGGATAGAATGAAAGCAAAACTATATATATTTTTTAACGGAAAATATCCGTTGATTAAGCAGGAAAAGTAAACAGGACTACAAAATTTTCGGAAACAGGCATTACCATTTCTTGAGACAAAGGATTGACACCAGTGAGCTGGCATTGGGTGTGAACGATGTTTTCGAGATCATTGATCTGACTATTGATGAGTTCCTTCTGCGAAATCAATATGATAGGAAGAGACGACGTAGAACTGGCAACCGCAAGCTCCAACTGATTTTGTAGGGCGAGCTCCATCAGGAACCGGAAGCAATGAGGATTCACCGCCTAATACAACAGATCGAGACCATTCACTCATTAGGTTTACACGTCGAAAAGGTGCAAAATAACGGAATAAGAATTGTTGCGCCCCAAACGGAAGAAACGACGATAATCACAACGGAACACAAATTTCAGCTAGGGCTAGGGCTCAATCGGAAAAAATTGTGGCAAATTCTAAAAGTAATATAGAAATAGAGGGGCCTGCTTTGGTTTGACCAGCGAGATAAAGCGCGGAAAGGTGGTGTTTTCTTGAGTGACCCTCGGAAAATGGCGGTGATAGCGACGGCGGCAAGATGACAACTGTAATTAGGTCCGATACGCGTAATATATGACACTATGGTTTAAAATCTCATACTACGATTCTGAATTTTTTTAGAAAACACGACTTCTAAAATTTAAAAATGCATTTTTCGAATGCAATTTTTTATGTTAGAATCAATTAGACTATACTCTAAAACACATTGATCCGTCTTTTACAGACTAATAACAATAACAAAAATAGCAATAATAGCAATAGCAACATCAACAATAACAATAGTAATAATGATAACGATAATAGTAACAAAAATATGTAAATTTAAAAATATAAGCCAATGGTCATAAAGGTTGGGTTGTCACTTGATTGATTTGACTTCACTTTATTTAAGATTAAAGATAGGACGAGCGCACAGTGAAGTCTCATTTAATAGACAACGAGTTATGTGGTATGTGAAAAAGATATATATATCCTTTCCATTTTGGAAGTTCAATCTATGCTGCACGTCTAATTGGAAAAATTATTCATTTTGGAATACGAGTGGAATAGAAGTAGGGTTTTGTGTATTTTATCATAGATTTATGATTATAGAAATATATCACTCGATTTGCGACTGTATCAAGAGCATTCTATGCAGTTTAAACACAAAATTCTCACCCTTTTTAATTAGTTCACATTGGTAACTCTTTTGTTTGGGCAGCAATATATTGAAATATATAAATCGAATAGTTGCCCTTTTAAATTCAATTACTAATGTGACTGAATAACTAAATAATAAAATCTTTATAAATTTTACATTAAAATAATTAAAATTAATCAATCATCTTTGGAAAAAATTATTTAATTATAGATTGATTAACATTAAAAAAGATAATTATTTTTGTAATATTTATAGAGTAAATTCATGTTATCGCAATGTAGACCTCGATAGCAGACGAAACCAGATGAAGGTGAAATCATCTCATAAACTGCTTTTATCAATATTTATCTTCGCAATGAAATTACATAATTTTATTAAAAGAACAAATGAACGTTATTGGGCCCCACCACTAGTGCATGCCAGCTAGTCAGATCTGGTTAGTTTTTTGTCAATGCAGCTAGTGGGACGCAGGTCACCACCACTGACTCAGCTTAACTCAGCAAGCAAAAGCCGACCTCAGTACAGTCCACCTTGGCTCAGCCACATCGAACCAGCCAAGTGGCGATAACTATAACCCTATCTCAGCTCGATAGAAGCTACGACCTTAATCGCGGACAGTGTTGCAACATTCTCACATTGTAGTTTGAGCTTTCAGGCCTTCGACTCAACTCACTTATCCACTGCGAGTAAGATTGGACTGTGCTGTCTCTACCTCGCTTCTTGGTTGTGTTGTCGAGGTGACACACCTCAGCTCAGCTCGGCCTTATACGCCTGCAAGTACGCAGCCTTGGTCATGCACTGTGACACATGGCACGACATAGTGGCCGTGCAGACGAGGACAACCAACGGGGTAATACGTGCCATCGTCCCATAGCTCCTCAACATGCACCAATCGCCCCACTTGCATAAATGGGATGGGTAGGGTAAATGTTATACCCAAAAAAACAATAAGAAAAATAAATAAGATAGATGATTACAATGTATAAGCTTGTTAGTTGATAATTATGGGAAGAGATTGATACATAGTACGAATGTGAAAGATAAATATAACCATAAAGATTAGTTATAATAAGAAAAGAATCTCAATAAAATTGGAAATCGAATGAGAAATCCTTTATAAATATGAGATCAGCCCCCAAACCCAAAACAAAACACACACGCCCCACAAAAAAAAAAGCGACACTTTCTGTGAAAGAGTGCAATCTACATGATACAAGAGGTAGGTACTCATCTTTTGATTTTTTATTTGATCTATATTGAATTAAATATAATGAATGTATTTGAATAGGGATGACCAGTATATAAGGCGGTGGGTTTGATGATGGCTGATAGAAGGAGAGGCTGCCGAAATTGAAGAGGAAGAGAAAAAAACGCATGAACAGAGAACATGGTGAAAAAGATATAGAGAAAGAGAGAACGAAGAGGAAACAAAAGAGATAGGTGGAAACATGAGGATCATGATAAGAGAAGGAAAGGAAAAAAAGAGAGAAAAAAACGCATGGAAAAAAGAAGAAGAAAGAGAGAGAAAATGAAAGAAAGAAAAGATGTTCATCCTATGTATTGAACCCTGATGGATAAGGAGTGCATCAAATGGATTATCGGACTACTAGGCTAAGAGGAAATTTATTATGTAAAGATAGATCGTTTATTAAGTAGCTAACTTTGGTGCTAGAAAGAAAAAGAAAAAAAATGTGCACGTAAGGATTTGGTCCTGGATGACGCTGAAAATAGTCTGAGGTCACTGCTGGTTTAGCTGAGTGAAATTTTGATACAATTCAGGGACGGAATATTATTAAGTATTAGAAATTACAGTATATTTCCAAAAAGGTATTTTAAGTATCAATTAATAGATTTAGTTAAAGTAAGATATAATGATGAGGTTATTAAGCGATATTCTTTATTATGAAATTGTTAGGTTCAAGTGGAGAACAATGAAAAAATTAAGTATTCGATGTGATGTAAGTGGTCTAATTCCCTTTTGTGTATTTGAGAAAGTTTTTTAGGAAATTATATTTTTACATGTTTATTTCGATAACTACATTGGATCATGTATAAGTGTGTTGTGTTTTATGAAATATATGCTTTGTGTAAAAGTTTATTGATGATGTGTAGTTTATGAAGTAAAAAGTTTTTGTGCTCTTAAACGAACTATACTGGTGTCGTATGACTAGTTAAACGATGATATTGTATGTTATAAGTTAATTGTTCTATCGATATTCGCAAGCGAGTTGATAAAGTGTCCAAAACATGTGGGGTTTATCCTCATGCCCTCTTCTCATAGTGGGGATCCATGAGCCTATCTAAAAGAGATTTTTCTATACAAAATACTCTAGCGAATGATATAAGTCAGTTAAGGCTAGAAGCTAGAAAGTAAAAGTATAATATACACTATTTACATATGAGAAACTTGATGATGTATTTGATTTTATTTTATCAAAGTTATTATTATTTCAAAACTTGTTTTTCGACATACATGATCCCACAAAATATAGTTAGATTACTCACTCAGTACGTTGTCTTGCTCACACTGCCACTTACCATTTTTGTAGATGGGAGATACTATGAGTATATTTACATTGAGGAGGATGACGAATGGAGATGGTGAACAAGCTCGCAAGATAGTTTCAAGATTTTATTTATTAATAGTGTTTGAACTTTAGTTAGTATTTATGGATTTAGTCCGTAAAAGTTGTTATTTTGAATGTTGTATTAGTTTATTTCAATGATGTGATATTTCTTCTGATCGATGATTATTTTGGATATTATATTGAATAGTTTTCGTTAATTTTATTGAGTTTTACTTATTCAACTGAGATTGACGTGATTACAACGTCGTATGAAAAAGTATTGTACTTCTTGAGAATGAGTATAACAAATGTAACGACTTGGGTCTAAAGGTTCGGGTGTCACAGAGTACTGTTTCCATATAAAAAAAAAAACATGTAGGAGTTGCAATGATGGTTGCTGGTGCCCCACTGATAAGAAGCATGCATCGCCATGACTGTGTTCAAATCTCCTCACCGCATCTCCCTCACTGCGTGCGTCACCGCTTGACACGTGGCAGCAGGAAGGGGTGGTGAGGCTGGATGAGAGTTACCTTCATCCAGCCTCACCACACCCCCTGCTGCTACGTGTCGCGTTGTGGCGAGCACGGTGACTCACGCGCGGTGAGGGGATCCCATCCGGCCATGACTGCCCCAGTCGCTGGACCTTCCACATTTATTCAACGGCACTCATTCGCCCAAAGATTACTATCCTCGGTGAAAATATATTACTACTGTATCTTCTTTAATCCATTGACTTTATTGATATATACTTCTTTAATCCTCAAATCAATTTTAAATTATTAACAGAAAATATTACTATTTTGAATACCCAATTATGACAATAAAAAAAATAGTGAGACATCAGTTTTGGCGTATCTCATTTGAGAAAACACTTGAGAAAGGGTTGTCATCATTCGAATTATTATTACAGTTGTTGTTTTTTATTTTAAATTAAAGCAAAAAGACATTGCTTAACTTAAGTTAGGGTTGTTTCAAACTTTGACTAAATAAAATTAATGCCACTAAATACCAACCTTGATAACATAAACGGCTTAATATAGAAATCGTTCTAATCATTGTAATATGATTTGTTAATACTTCGTCTATTCCAAAAGTATTCTCATAGTTGATCAATTTCTGCATTTAATCAAATATCAACTAAGACCAAATCTTTATATTCAACTTAATAGTTTATCAAGATAGTCTTCACAACATTTAGGATCTGATTATGTTAAAAAATGTATAAAATATTTTGACGATTTTATTTTAAATAATGTTTGACCAACTGCAACAATATTTTTGAGACGAATGAGAATGAGTATAATGTAATTGAGTTTTATAGTAAGTATCATTAATTTTGTATTGTGAAAAAGTATGAACGGAAACTTCTTTATTGGTGAGATATTTGTTCTGATGTAAATTTTTGTTTGAATATTATAATGTAAATCAAAATGACTCGAAGTTTTCTTGGCCATCTAGTGATTAACATGCTTATCCAATGGCCCAGGGAGAAGTAGTTGGTAAATAAATATTAGAGAAACCCTTTAAGCAAAGTCGGAAAAAGCTAATTAATATTAAATTATTAAGTGGTCCTTAAAATGGCAATCACATACCTGAACATGTAAACCTAATGGTTTACAAATGGTGCTAATTATGATTTATTCTATGTTCCACCTTTAATGTTGCTTTACACATAATCACGAGTATTTTAAGCCAATCTTTTTCAACCCTCTTGCTTTCCAATTGCCATGATTACACCACCTTAAAGCACAGCCAAAGCCTTGAAGGATTCCGGTGATTTCTCTTAAACTAAGCAATAGTGAAAGCAAGGATGTCATTCCTCTCCCACCTTTCACCGTAAAGTTGCCCCCAAAAGCACAATTTGTTTGACCTTTTTCTTTTTCTTCATTTTTCATTATAATGATAAAGGCTTTCCAGTATACTATGCTTTGCGCAATGTTCGGAGAGAGACCGGATCAATTTGCGATCTGATGTACGCAACCTTACCTTATCCTTTGTGAAAAAAGACTGCTTTTG
>AP025041.1:276070-319024 GCA_036186865.1 Eustoma russellianum
TTTACATGACATGTGCTTTCTTGACATGATCCCTAGATTGATCGGTGTTTTACAACACTATAACTTGCTCCGAATAGCAGCTGTTGAAGGGAAGTTATAAGTTTTTCAATATTAAGAGAATTATTTTATTAAATAGGAATGCAGAGACCAATTGTATAAGCAACCATTGTCTATATTCATTCTCCTCAACCTCTTGGACTTATTACAATTTAAGAAAGTCTTCAAATGACTTGTTTACTTAGTGTGTGTGCGCGTGGGGATATGCTGTATATATTCAATAGATGTTTGACTTAGGCATAAATAATGGCAACACAGAGGACTGCATCAAAATAGGTATTTGTTACGATAAAGATTAATTGTACTTCGATATCATTGATATGCAAACTGGGTTTAACTACTCTTGTCCCAAAAAAAATTATAAATAAAATTTCCCACCTTTGAAAATAAAGTTGAATGTGAAAATTACCCATTGGTAAAATATTCTCGGTATATTTAAATGATGGATACACGTTATAATTTTACATAGAGAGACAAATTAAGAGACATATTTTGGAGAAACATCTTACGGTCCAGCCGGTTTTGGTCAATTTGCATCAAATTAATGTCAAAAAGGGGGGAAAAGGACACTGCTTATTCTAACACGAGCTGCTACTTACCCTACCATTTTTTTTTTACCCCAGAACAGGGGAAGAGAGCTTTATTCTTGTAGTCGTTCTCATACAATTTTCCCTCTTTCTTATCATTTGATCACTTTGATTTTGTTGGTGAATATTGCCCCTTTTCCCCAATAAGAACCTGCTTTTTTGCGTCTACCAGATGCTCCCAGTTTTTCCCAATCTCCATGAACGTTAAGGAGATTTGGTCCTGGGTATCTTCTGGCGATATATTTATTTTTTATGACTTCACTTGCTCTTATATTAGCTTATTAACTAGAAATACAGAATTTTTTTATGCATTTGGATCGGCTCGTTCTTTTGGAAGGCATGGTATATAAACAACAAAATTACCCATTGGCTTAGAGCTATTGCTTATGGCGGAGTATGGAGGGCCGGATATACGCAATGGTAGCCATGTGTTAAAACACAAATAAGTTGTTTTCTGGTAAAAAAAAAAATACCATATGTAAAAAGCTGACTCATATTGGCATGATTTTTAGAGAAAAATACCATATAAATATCACTTGTTTGCACAACTACCATATAGCCCAAATATTTGATTAGTCTATGAAGTCCGTCCACCTCTCGAATGTTCACAATTTACATAACGATTAATCAGTCAATTTTAAAATTTGAAAAAATAACGACGCATACAATATATAATTATGTTTACTCGTTTGCTAAATAGTCTTGTAACGTGCAGTTTTGATCCTCAGTTATTTAAATAGATTACGTTACGTACGTGCTTATATGAACTACTCACATAGGGTAGATAAAGTGTTCACTTGTTCGGCTTAATATTAAGATGAGATCATCTCACTCACTTTTTTCTTATCCCACGCGTCACCGCACGTGGCAGCAGGGGGTGGGTGGTGAGGCTAAATGAGGATGATCCGCATCTAGCCTCACCACCCATCCCTGTTGTCACGTGTCGTGCGGTGACGCGTGGGATGAGGGATTTGGGGTGAGGAGATCATAACCCTTAATATTGGGTGGTCGGGCTTTTTAAATAATCGCACATTGGCCAATAATTAAAAACTAAAACAAACAAACTTTTCTTTAAAAAAAAATTGGGAACGAGAATCAAACTCGAGACCCAGAAATGAGATAAATGCTACTCAACTGATAGACCTAAAGCTTTTTCGCAAACAAATGAACTTTTTTCCCTTCAATAGTAGACAGAATGGTCTTTCAAATCAATTTATAGCCTATAGGTAAATGAATACAAAAACTATTTTTTGAAAAAAAATGATATTAGGTTGTTTTTCATTGACCGTTGAAAGAAAAAGCTACATTACCTTGCACTACACACAGATAGGGCTGTAAATGAACCAAGCTGTTCGGTTGTTCGGCTCATTTGGTTCGAACTCGAGCTCGAGCTCGGCCCGGATAAAAGGTTAATGAACAGAGCTTGAACACCTTTTTCTGTTCGAGCTCGGTAAGTGACACCGTTCGTTTAAGGTGTTCGGCTCGTTAATGTTGTTCGTTGAGTTAAACGAACCAAGCTTGAACAAGTAAATATGTTCGTTTAAATAACGAACAAGCTCGGCTCGTTCGCTAAGTTAAATGAACATAGCTTGAACAACGCAATGCTCGGCTTGTTCGGCTCGTTTACAGCCCTACACACAGATGAGTTTACAACTTTTGTATCGTAGTCCAAGTCGCGTAGTGTTTGGAGACCAGAGGCATTAGATTCTTTGGGAAAATACAGTACGTACCACTAGGCAAATTGTAAGAATCAGGAACAATAGATGAAGGAAGACTAGACCACCGTGGATTCTTCCACTGCAGCAGAACACACGATTCCAAGACTTCATGTTGATAAAACCAAGAATGTTAATTGGCATCTGGCAGCAAATAAAACTTTGACAATATTCTATTGTAAAGTGTATATCTCCCTTATCTTAGATCCATACACTATCTTCCCAGAGATCCCATTTGGCTTTACAGGATTTGGAAAATGACGACATTTTCTGTCTTCTTTACGCGGTCTCCAAGCGTTTTGGAGTGTCAAAGTACTATAGCATAGGATTCCGTTTTTGCAACACCTAAAGCTGTATGTTTTCACCTATTTGCATGGGATGCACGCACTACGTACACTTAGAATAGTGTATGGATCTATGTGGGGTTCAAATCTTATGAAATTTGTTTCGAGTCTCTTTCTATTTAAATATATTTCATGATTTACATTTATATTTTTTTATAACAAGATATTTATATACAAGTACGAGACTTTCTTCTTACTAAAGAATAGTCCATATTTCAAGTTATATTACTTGCAACACTTTGTGTAATGTATATTCTGCAAGAATTAGTCAAGTTATATTACTTGCAACACTTTGTGTAATGTATATTAAACTTGAGTCATTTGAAATTGACAGGTTCCATTAGTCAAAAATTAGTTAGAAGTTTGTTATTAACCAACGAGTCATGGTAAATAATGAACCACGGAAACATACTCTTGTATAAAAATGCAAGATAATGCTACGTACATCAGATCGCGAAACGATACAGCTCTTTTTCAGATTATACATAAACGTGGAAGCTTAGTACACTGAAAACGCACGGAATGAATCTTTAGGAGACTGAAAGTAATCTTTCACTTGAATAGTTGACCATGAAAACTAAAATGAAATTTCCAAAGAAGGTCATCACCACTTCTTCTTTCTTTCTGGCCTTATTAAATGGCGTATTTAGTTGACAGAATTCTCTAATCCATCCATAGACTATGAAAGTCTAGTAATCAATACGCAAATTATAATACAAACACGTTTACACAAAAATTGAAGGCAACCCAAATATGCATAGTATTGCATTTAAAGTTGTTTTCCAAATTGTCCATGTTATACTTTTCTAGGAAGCTTGTTATTATTAGTATAATACCCATATTAATGGAATCATTACGTCCTCACTGTAAGATTTAGATCACATATGTAATTCAAAATCTGACATGATCCCAGAGTTTAAATAACAACAAGGGTTACATCAATAATATTTTCTTTTCTAATAAGGATGCATCAATAGTATTTTATAAACTCACAATTTCTCGAGGACGGTACGTGCACGCGTCGGTGGATATGCAATTTCTGAAATTATGGGGAAAAAACATACTACATTTAGTGAACATATTTTTAAACATATATCGTTTACAGTTAAAATTAAAAATTTTCCACCAGATAAACAATGATTATGTATATATGTGTGTGTATAAGGACCATTTCCATAATATTGTGGGATATTGTGGCCCATTGAATTTACACAGTTGTTAAGTCCGATCATCAGGGATCCGTTTACATAGGGCTTATAAGTGGGCTGTCTCAGGCTGGCCCAATATATTTTGAAAAAAATCATCTCTTCTTTCTGTTAAAATGTAAAATAAAGAAAAAAGAGATATTTTTTTTAAAATCAGAATCTTCAAATGAAGGTCATCAAACAACAACAACATTGCCTATTTATTTAAATGCTCCTACCTATCCGGGGTAAGAAAGTGGATATACGCAATAATAATTATGTGTTAAAAATACATAGAGCTTGTTTTCCAATGATCTATAATGATGCATCAATCAATATCGATCAACTGCTACTTCATTATGTAAGAAGCGCAACCAATTTATTGAGTAATTTTGCAAACAATATCTTATTTATTTAAACGTCTAGCACTTAGTTATGATTTTGACCGACTAGGTTCTCGTTTTAACAAAGTAGTTGATATTGAAATTTAATCAATGTGGACGTTACACATTTTCCTTGTATCCCAAGAAAAAATTATCAAATTATTGCATCATGATCTATGATGTTAAACTTTACAGAACATTATTGTTTTATTTATTTATGATTTTGTATCAATGACTGAAATATATAATTTAACGAGTCCCAACTAGCCCTTTCGCTTCCTCCGCCTCGCGCCTTACGCCGTCCGCCTATTCCTTCACTGAAAACTCTGATATCTTTGCCGCAGGCTGTTTCTCTTCCGTGTCCCGAGAAAATCAGTTGAAAGTGTTGAATAAGCTCTCCAGCATCAGCAGATTCCTGATTTCACTTGCAGCGACAGAATGAAAGCGGAAGAAGGCGACATCAATTCGCCACGCTCCTCCTTGTTGACTGCGAAACCAGAGGCCCATGACGGCAGGGATGATGCTAGGGAAGAAAAGGATGAAGATAACCCTAAACGATGCGATTTTGGAAGGATGCTTTACGGGTAAACTTTGACGTTGCTTCTTTGTGTAAACCTACAGCAATGCGTCCACATGTCTAATTGCTAATTGAATCGTTAACAACGAATTTGTTTCTTTTTTCCGTAAGTTATATTTTATGGACTTATTGCCCTTGGTGTGGCATTAGATGCCAGCATTATCGAAGACGTTGCAGAATCAGAGCGCCTTGCTGCAATCTGGTTTTCACGTGTCGGCACTGCCACAATGACGCCACTGTAATCATCTCCTTGTGCATTCTACCTAGTTCCTTTTTTGTTCTTTAGAATTTTTCTAACGAGTTGCTAGCTTGCTCTATCGGTGTATTGATGTAGAGTGTTCTTGTTGATCCTAAGGAACGTCACGAGATCGTTCGTCAGGATGTTAAGCAGGCACTGTCCACCACTTGTTTGTTACTCTTCCCGTGTGGGTTTATCTGTGGACCCTAATTTCTTACTTGGTCCTTTGGCGTTTCAATTGATTATTTTTTGCAGGTCATATGTGCAGTATGCGATAAGGAGCAAGAGGTTTCTTCACTTTCTTCAATTTGTGTCTTGTATATTCATTGTACATATCCTTCTATAATTGACTTGACCAGTTGTGGACTTTCTGAAATTTATTATTTGCTGTTGATTGCATAGGTTGCTGAGTTTTGTGTGAACTGTGGCGTCAAATTTGGGGACTACTACTGCCAAATTTGCAAATTTTTGATGACGATGTATGTCTTTTCCTTATCCATCTCATGGAAGGATCATGAGCCACCTAAATACTCCATTTACTAGAAGTTCCTAATTAATATTTTCTTGTGTGTTTCTTTTTTTTATTCCAGACAACAAAAAACCAGTTCCATTGTAATGATTGTGGGATTTGTAGGTTTGTCGCTTTGAGAGTTTTGTCATCCATTTTGCATTTGAGTGTATTATATAACACATATATTACTGAATGTGCTGTGAGCTTTTAATCCTGTGCATGCATCTGCAGGGTTGGAGGACGTGAAAACTTTTTCCATTGTCCCAAGTGTGGTATGTATTGAGTCAATGCGATAAATTATTTCATGCAATTGAAACATGACTTTATCTCACAAGCTTATCGGCATCAAAACTAGATATCTTGTAGAATGTGGTGTCTTATATCCATCATTGTGCTGAGTGTCTTGTGCTTATCTGCTAAGATGATGCTGAGATTAGGGCATAAAACTTGTTATAGTAGAATTGAACAACTAGACATGACGCTCTTTTAAAAATAGGAAAATAACCTGATTAGTTTTAGCCTGTGTGTTAATTGATGTTTTAGTTGGATTTCGCTCTCTGGAAAATTACGTACAGTCTTTGACGAATCTATCCGAGATTATAAGTTTTTTCCTTTGTTTCCTTTTAGCAGTATTATTCTTCTATTCATCATTTCTTAACCTATGCAGGATCTTGTTATTCAGTGGATGTACGTAATAATCACTCATGTATAGAGAATTCCATGAAGAATCACTGCCCCATATGTTATGAGGTTTTTTTTTTTTTTTTTTTTTTTTCCGGAGTACATACAGTAGATCGTTTCTGATAATTCTAGTGATGTCCAGTTTCTAATTATAAATTGACCTTTTGTTTTTTTTTTCTTTTGTGGAAGTTTCTTTTTGATTCAATCAAACAAACTAGGATTATGAAATGCGGACACACAATGCATATGGATTGCTTCTCAGAGATGATCGGCCAACACCAGTAATTATCTTGCTTTTGAACCTTTCTATTTGGATTTTGGTATTTTCCTCCAATTAATCTTGCTCCCTTGGATTCATCACACAGGTATCGCTGTCCAATTTGCTCAAAATCGTTGATTGACATGTCTGAGACATGGCACAGATTGGATCACGAGGTATATTTGATTATCATCTCATGTGGATTGACTTTGTTTGTAAAATTCGAATTTAGATTTTGAGAAACATAATCAGCATTTGTTCAGGCTGCCTCTGTGTTTTTCTGTATGGCTCTTTCTAAGTTGTATTCGCTTTTGCTAATAAACATGGGTTGCATTTTGAAGATTTACTTGTTCAGCAACCATTGCCGACGAGAACATCAATATAAATTAGCAAACAACAGTTATCGAGTTCTGTTTCCTGCATTAATTTTTACATTGTGATTATTAGTTTTGATTGTTTCTTTTTTCCTTTTTGTTGTTATTTCATACTCTTGAGTAATTTTTTTGTTGTTTTAAGAAACTCTTTCACACTTTATTGGGAAGTAAGAATTGAATCTGATTATAATTACTTACAAAAAAAAAAAGAATCTGATTATAATACAAATAGCAGAATAGTAGTAATGGTTGTAAGGGAAACTTTTGACACTTTTCCTTCAGGAGAAAGAATTATATCTGATTAATCAATTATAGAATAGAAACAATAGTAATGGTTGTAAGGGAAACTTTTGACACTTTTCCTTGAGGAATAAGAACTATATCTAATTAATCATTATAGTGCTAATCAGCATGAACTAGTAATGATGCCTAATCCCCATTCGACAGCTCCCCACCACCCCCACCCCACCCCACCCCAAGGAAAAAAAGGAAAGGAACGCTGGGTCGCCCTTATGTCTTGTGCAGCTTCAGAAAGTATTTCATGCTGTAGATTCCAGGCTTTTGGTTAATTTGCCCTAAAATATGTCTATTCCATATGAGCACCTTGCTTTTTGTTTTTGTGCTTGTGTGCTTGCACCATGGTCGGATGTATTAGGTTTCTATTGGACTGAATGTGTTAAGTGGTTATGACATTTGCACTAGACTTGGTCTTAGTTGTGTTTAGCTTTGTTTTAAAATGATGCATCCATCAATTCTCACTTTGCTTATTCTTAATAAGGAAGATGAAGTTACCAAAAAAAAAAATGGAAGATTGATATACGGAAGGGTAAATGTCTCTAGTGATTGCATATAAGTTGCAAGTTTCTGTACTTCTTGCCCTCACTTGTCGGCTTTTTCGCGTATCAGTTTGTTTTTTTGTTTCACAGATTGATGCTACACCCATGCCAGAGGAATACCGTTATGAAGTAAGCACAAAACCATTTTATCCCTTGCCCTCCTTTTCTTTGTTTCTTTGTTTCCCCCCCACTTTTTCTTTGAATAAGAAAAAGGGGGAAAAAGGTGCATTACCTTCACTTGCTTATTACTGCAATATTGGCCACCTGATTTGCCAAGCTGGCATGAATATTTTATAGGTACCTACTCATTTCATTACCTTGCATGCTTTTTTGGTGGTTTATATGTTTTGTTAGTGTTATTGTTAATTTATTCGTTATCTGGATTATGAATCTCTTCTTACATAGGAAGCTGATCACTCTCATTTAAAACAGAAAAACTCTGTTCAATGTTTGCTACTAAAACTATCTGGTTTTTTCCTTGTTTCACAAATCATCATCTTCTTCTTCTTCTTATTCGTAAGTACATATTTTTTTCTCCATTTATCCAAAGAGCCACCACAGCGGCAATTCTCAGCTTCTGTATGGAGGTTGGGAGCTAAAGTAGGAATTGCCAGAAGATATGATTTTTTTGTTGTTGGGGGGGGGGGGGGCAAGGAAAGTCCGCATATTCTTAGCATATATCCTCTTTATATGTCTTTACAAATGACAATCATACTGGTTTTGCTTTTGCATTGGGGGGATTGGCTCTTCCAGTTTCCTCCCGTATTATGTATCAAGTGCTTTCTTTGGTGTTTTGTTAGGTTGGGTTATTTAATGAACCGATTAGAGTTGCCTGTGTTTAATCGTATTTGTTAAAATTGCAGGTGGTTATCCTTTGCAATGACTGCAACAGGACGAGCAAAGCACTGTTCCACATAATGGGCCACAAATGCCAGCACTGCAATTCGTATAATACCCGGTGGGTAACGGTGGGGGAAGATGGGGGAAGCTGATAAAATTCCATCTCAAGTTTAGAAAGATCAAGTTAGAAGACACAAGTATACTTACCATCTGCTTTTGTGGGTGGGTAAAACGAGAACATGGTAACTATTAATTTCATTTCTTTTGCGACTCATGGCCCCACGTCGGCTCCCTTCTATTTGGTGTAGTAGTGGCTCTGTCTGAAAATATTGGAAAGTTTAGATGGGTAAATATGGAAAGGTTGGAAAATAACTTTTATCCTGCGTGGGGGCCGACTTCAGGTCTGCGTGCGGTTCTCAATAAGACATATGAACTGGCAGAAAGGTTGGAAAATATCCTTTTCAAAAGCTCCGTAAGCGGTTAAATATCTGTAGAGGGGCTGATGCCATGCTGAATATATGCTTGAGGGGGCATACAGTGTGCTTGGATGTTAACTAACGGTGTTTGGAAGAGTACAGGCACTTCCCATGTGCACTGAGGCACTAAATGCGTGTGACCGCTTGCCACGTGGCAGTAGGGGATGGTGAGGCTGGATGGGGGTAACCCCCTGCTGCCACGTGGCAGTGGGTCCTTTGTTACCGTCCATGTGGGGGGGGGGGTCAAGAGATCCCACTCTGCCTGTAAGCTCTTTTTGTTGTAGTCAGAACTGCGTAATTGTGATATCATTCTTTTGCTTCATTATGTTCTTCAATAAAATAAGCAAGGCAGTCTTTTCTCCTCAACATAATAGTATTATACATACGATTTTAGCTTTTGCCTCTGATGAGTATAACAATAGAGGGGACATCCTTCATTGTTATATTTTTGATTGGTTAGTGAATAACCATGGTTAATGAATAACTAATAGGATATTTATTAGTTATGACAATATTAAAATTTACAACTGGTTGCTTGGTTCAATATTTCATTTCTAAATGTCACAAAAGGATGTTTGCTTAGTGCACTGTTTCAAAATCGGTCTTTCATCCATGATTTCGTCCTCATATTTTGGTGAATCCCTAAAATGCAGGAGGCAATTTGAAGGTTATTATATTTGTTGGTATGGTTCGGAGATTTTTTCTCCTCACCTTCTGTGCGTGGTGAAATTTTGAACATAAAAAGGGAGGGGTAACATTCATGTATCACAGTATTAGTTTGGTTGAATCCAAGTATAAGTTTGGTTGATTATTTTTCATCAGTCAATGGATGTGATAGCGCTAATTGAGTAGAAAAATTGCACATCCTTGAAATTATGCTGCAATCTTGAAATATTCGTCTTTGGTCGGAAGAGTGCAAAGCGGGAACCGGATCCCCTGACCGCCACCCCATGACCCTTTTCGTGACCGCCCGCTACGTGGCAGCAGGTCTTTTGTTACCGTCCAGTAGGGGTCAGGCGATCCCATCTATGCAAAGCGGCCGTGTAGTTTGCAATATTCCTTTGACAAGAACTCAGCTTTGCACTATTTACTACCTTCGCTCGGTCCTTTTTTTTTTTTTTTTTTTGGTTTTTTTTTTGTGGGGGGGGGGGGGGGGGGGTAAAGTAATTTCTCGATGTTATTGAAGAAGCAAATAGCAAAATACATGAAACACTCCGTGTGATTACATGATCGCTTACATGCCCATGATCTCAGCGCATGATGATGGGGCCATTATGTGTGGAAAATTTTCAAAAGTAGGAGATGCTTCTACGTCAGGTGTGACATCACCCTCTATTCCCAACCTTTCGTTTTCTCCATTTTATCCATGAGGTAGCATGGAATTTTTAGATCTCTCTATTTCATTTAATATATACATTGACATGTGGTTAATTCCTGTCAAATTTGTTACACGGTATGACCGGAAGTAATTCCACGTCGATATATGTGTTAAGATTAAGATGAGATGTGTTAATCTTGGTCAAAAGATGAGACGAAATTGTATTAGAAGGTTTAATGTGTTAAAATTGGTTAAAAAATGAGACGAAATTGCATTGGGAAGATCTTTCCAATGTACATTTTCAGAAGGATTTTTACATTGCACGTGGCTCATACTCGTATTAGTGTTTGTTTTGATGATTATAGTAATGATTTTGTTACTACTGTTACTATATTTTTGACTTTTGAGTTAAATTTTCATTTGAACCTAATAATTTCACTGGATAGTTTACTATAAGAAAATATTTATACATATCAAATAAAATATTGAATATGGCATTTATTTATTCTTTCTACATGCTCTTCGATGTGATGTCTCTGTATTAGAAAAGTTATTTTTATTGGATGGAAGAAAATATGAGAAAAAAAATTATGTGAAAAAATATGTTGACAATAAAAATAACAGTGATAAATCAGAAATAAAGTACAAAACAAACACCATCTACGCCGAGTGTTTTGTAAATTCAGAGTCTCGGACGTGAGTTGAAAAGCACGCATATTGAATCGTTGATATCATAAACACGCCCAAGTGAATATTGGGCAAGGTTTGCGGTTGATTACATGATTATAGTTTTACAAATATTTAATTCAACATTCATTAAAAATTTATTAATATAATTTCTTATAGTCTCACTATTTAAACTATTATAATAAAAGTAAGAACAATATTGAATATTGGGCGCTATTATCATTAATAACTTGTAATGTTAAATTTCTCAAGTCATATAATTTAAACAAATGTAACCTAAACATGACATCAACAACAACATTATCATATTAACTTAGATGCTTCCGTCTATGGCAGTATATGGAGTATCGGATGTACGAAATCATATCCATGTGTTATAAACACAAAAGTTTTTTCTCTAAACATGGCATAAATAAAAAAAGGAAAAATGGGAGTTTGGACACGAGAGGACATCCAAGAAGCGGGATGGGATCACCTCACCGCGCGGTGAGTCACCGTGCTCTTCACCACGTGACAAGTGGCATCATGAGGGGTGGTAAGATTGGATGAGGGTCTCACCACCATCTCTGTTGCTACGTGTTGTACGATGACGCACACGGTGATATATACGGTGAGGAGATATGAAACCAAGAAGCACCCGCCTTTTGTGACTTTCTCGTGTTAAATTGTACGGTTTCTCGTGTTGGGAGTTAATTAACGCTGCCAAAAATACAAAAAGAAAAAAGAAAAAAAGAAGAAGAAGAAGCAGCAGTTAAGGTTCTTTTATTTTCTTCTTACAACTGCCAGCTTTCTTAAAATTTATCTTTAACCAACCGTCTCTTTACTTCTTCTTTCCTAGTAGTATTAATTATAATCCTTGGTCTCCCGTGCTATCCTGGTTTGGTTCTTGCATTCCGCAAGAAATCTTCCTCTCCAAGAAATCTCACCTCACAGTTCACTCCTTACCTAACCACCTTTTAATAAGCTGTACAAACTACACAACTCTAGAAAAATTTAAATTTTCTACAAGCAAGGTGTTCATGATAATTCATTAAGCAAGGGTGGAAAATGGGAACTCCAGATTCTCGACGCCTATGTGATTTCTGCGGTGAATCAATGGCTCTCCTCTACTGCAAAGCAGACTCTGCTAAACTCTGTATAGCTTGTGACCAGCAGGTCCATTCCACCAACCCCCTTTTCTCCAAGCATACCCGCTGGCTTCTATGCGACTCCTGCGATTCTACTCCTGCCACCATCTTCTGCTGCACTCATGCTTCTGTATTTTGTCAGAATTGCGATTGGGAGTCCCATGCCAATCGTTCTCTGCCATCTGTACACGACCGCAGGGCTCTTGAAGGGTTTACTGGTTGCCCTTCTGTCATTGAGCTCTTGGGGATTCTTGGGTTCGAGGATTTGGGAAAGAAGACTCTTTTTGAAGGTTACGATGATGCTGATTTTGGTGGTGGGACTAAGGATAGTTGGGAGGGCCAGGGGCATGATGGTGGATATATTTCTGGGTTGTCGGAATTCTTAATTTGGGAGTCGCCGCCGACGGTGGTTAGTCTTGATGATGTGGTAGTCTCAAAAAGTCAGGCTATGAGGGTTCCTCCCCTGCCTAAGGTGTATTTGATTAAGCGCCTACTATTTTTATTCATTTGTATTTTTAGTTCGTACTATTTAATTGTTGCATTTATCTTTTTCTTGGTTGGAATTCACCCTGGATTTTTCCCCATTTTTCTCACAAGAGACATTTGCCTACAGGCTTAGGCCAAAATGGGTAAGGGTGAGGCTAACCCCACCAGAGTAATTCTTTGGTTCCTACCTGCTAAGGAGGGACTTGTGTATGTTTTGGTAAAATATTGTTGGTTGTTTACCGGTTGAGCGTGTAGGTTTCGTTATTCATTGTGTAGGTTTTGTAAAAATTGTGTAGGTGCTTATGAGAGAATGTCCCTCTGGAAGGACCAAAAAATTACTTTCCGTCACCACTAAAGACCTTGTATTGGTTGATTAAAGACAAAGGAAAATTAAAATAGTCCTATGCTGGCTTTCTACAGATTCTGTTAATAGTTCGTGTGCAGTTTTTTCCCTCAGCTATCTTGAGGAGTTGGTTTTTGTTTTCTAGTTTTATCTTCTGCGTGGCTCATTTTTTCATCCTAAAATTATAGGGCTTAACTTCTTTTCCTAGTTGGAGTATTGCTTATGGAGTAGCATTACAATGCCAGTGTTAGTGCTCAAGTTGTTCGGTTCATGTGCTAGTTGATATTTGATTCTTCTTTGGGTTCGCTAAGTCTTGATCACTAAATTCTTTTTGTCAATTGATTTTGCTGGTCCGTTGGGTTATTGTCACTAAATGCTTTTTGTCTATGCTTTAAAGGGGCACATAGTTTGGTGGTGGTCTAGAGCTTCCTCCTTTATGATTTTAACTAACTTAAATGTGCTGGATGGAACCAGAACCGGAATGCTACATGTGGACAGCACAAAGAAGAGATACTTTGCCAGCTTCGTGAAATGTCCAAGTTAGAACCCGACTTCGACCTTTATATGGACGTTGAACCTCTTATTGGATTTGATAGCCTGTTTCCAGATATCAATCAATCCGAGGCTGGCCATGATCAAAGTACTGCACCGAAGTTGGCTCCTTCATATGAGGTGAAGCTTCTTTGATGTTATCTATTCCAATGGAATTGATATTTCAATTTCTTCCCCTTCGTTTTCTGCTGTTTACTACCATATCCAACTGATGTAGTCGAAATCCAAGAGAGGAGAAGTATTTAGTCTGATTATAAAATGTCAAAGCCATGCACCTTTATTTCAATGGTTTCAAAGGTCAAGGACCCAGCTTTCTTTGATTTTGTTTGGTGAGGGCTCAAGTTTTTCCCTTGATTTTATTGTGGAATGATGAAACAAAAGTTCTTGCAAGTTTAACCTTAACGGAGTTCTCATCTAAAGCTTCCAAATTCATCAAGCTTCACAGCATATCAAGTTGATCGAACATAATGGCTGAAATGATTGGCGCCGAAAAGTTTTGATATTCATCAGCCTTGCAGCATATTGATTTGATTGAACATAATCTCTGATGTTTATTGATGCATGGAATCCTTTTCTCCAGGAATTGGTATCATGGCCTTGAAACCGATTCATTCTATGTTTTTATAAGTGGTTGGTGCATTGCAAAAGTATTTTGCTGCTGCCCAGAAACTTGAGCTTAATACTCTATTAATTGGACTTAGCATTTATGATGACCTTCTTGTGTTCCTTTCCTGGACGGTATCACTTTTCACCTTTAGAGAAAATAAAGATGAGCAACATGATAACATACAGAAATTAATTCCCTTTTGCATTCCTCCATTTGATTGCCATACTACCTTTCCAATTTAAAATATGGGAGCTAGTGCGGGCATCAAAAGTTGAATAGCTTCAGTGGAGTGCGAAATCACATTTTGGGTTGGGAAAAGTCATTCTCCTTGTATAAATAATTGAAATCCTAATGGCAAATGAGAAAAAGTGATTTTGTTTTTTTTTGTCTTTTGAAGGCTAGTGAATTGCACTGGACTTGTAACGCTGATAAGGCATCAGATTTTGGTTTCTCTTCTGGCTTATCTGTGAACCATGTGGTTCCCGTGGAAGATTCAGATGTCGGTGACAAATCAGGGCTGGTAAGTGGTAGTCACGGGGAGCAATCGCTTCAATGCGTTCCTCTCGAACCGTTAAACACACTTCCACGAGTCTCTATCCGAGAACTGAACAGCCAGGAAAGGGATTCTGCAATCTGTCGATACAAGGAGAAGAAGAAAACTCGGAGGTAAACAGGGCATCACCTCTTCGTCCTGTGAGTTTTAGTTGAATTTTTTTTTTTTCAGTTTGAACGGGGGTGACCCTTTTTACAACTAGATCCAAATGTGGCTTTATTTTAAACGCTGAATCATCTGATTCAGCACGTAGTTTCTGTTCTTTTGGCCGATACATATATGATTGCCTCTGTCTGGCATGAATTTTGTCTAATATTTTATGATGGTGAACCAACAGGTATGACAAGCGCATAAGGTACGAGTCACGTAAGGTTCGTGCAGCAAGTAGAACGCGAGTTAAGGGGCGGTTTGCCAAGATGGCTGGTTGAGGTTCAGTTAGTAAAAGTGTAGGTTGGCAAAAAGTATGCACAGGTGAAGCGTTGATATGATTATTGCTAGAAGACCTTTTTGCAGTTCTTGTAACATAATGTTTGAAAGATGCCTACATTGAGCTCGATTTAGATAAACATTTTATTACGCACCAGGAGCCCTTAAGAGACTGTTCATCTTTTTTAAGGCCCTTTTCTGAACATCATCTTGTTTCCTCCTTTTGGAGTTTGTGGTTTCGTGTTTTGGGCCTTAGTTGTCATTGTCATATTAGTGTGCTAATTATCAATGTACAGTTTGTGTATGCTTCAATATCTTCTATGTAAAATGTGTAGATGATGATCCTGTGTGGTTAATGGCTTAAGAGAAATACTTGTCTGTACAGGCAGATATCCAAATAGATTCAAGTATTCTCATTGATAATTTGGAGAAAATGGCATGACAACATTCTGAAGGCTTTAATAGAGTGAGAGTTGTGATAGGTGCTTCTACTGTGTGTTTAAGGATCATGTGTTTTGATTATTCTTTTTAAAGCACAAGTTTTTCATTCATAAATGAGACATAAAACACATTTGAAGAGAAGTTGAAAAAGTCATGGATTTTGTTGGAGAAGTGTTTGAGGGAGTAGCAAAAGTAAAGAGGAAGGAACTTTTATCAGCTAATATCACTGTTTTATCTGGAATTATGGTGGACATCCTTGCTTGAATTTAGTTTCTTTTTATATATTGTAGAACTCTGAAAAAGCAATCAAGTACATTTTTGATCATCTTATATGAAGCTTCATAACTTAATACATGGACATAATACCAGAAGCCCCATATTTGCATTGCAACGCATTAGCTGAATTTGGAATGCTTCAAAGGTCTAAAACGATCAGGATCCGCTGGAATTCACCGAATGAACCAGAAAGGATGCTGATGGAAGAGAGGGGGGGGGGGGGGGGGGGGGGGGGGGGGGAAGAACCCTAGTTTACCAAGATTAATCCTGGAATTGAGATTTGACATTATTCAATTGTATACTTTAAATTAAAAGCTCAGAGGAAGTAAATATCATTATGTAATCTCTAGTTCATGCTAATAAAAGCTAAACTAATAGTTATTCAATCTAAGATGATAAATTACGAGTAATTGCTCTCCAATATATATACATATACATATATATATATATATACATATATATATATATATATATAGACACACACACACACACATATATACATACATACATACATACATACATACATATATATATATATATATATATATATATATATATATATATATATTATACATTTCTTGAGATGACCAATGACCAATGACCACTTCTTTTGTTGGTAAGTAAATTCTTATGTGACGTTATAATATTATGTCACTAATTGTTTCTTACTTTCTCTTAAAAAGCATTATAAAATCCGTGCAATGTATAGTTCACTCTACATTAGATTAGATTGTTGATGGGTAGTCATGTGACTTGAACTCTGAAACAAATGTGTATTGGATATCTATTTGAATGGATATGTTATTTTCTGAGAGCTACAACTGATTTCGTAAGGAATGTGTTCGTCTTCAATAAACGGCAAAGTTTATTGATACCATGTGTTTGGTGTATTTCTGAATTAGATTTGGTTTTTGGGTTGACATAATTTGGTTAAATGCTTAGTAATTGTGTTAGTCGTTAGTGTCACAAAATTACAATACGTTTGTAGTTCTAATAGGAAGCATATCATCTAATTTTTTTTTATATTTATTCGATTATTTTATGCTATGGGGATTGATCACTTTTTTCTTCATTATTCTTAGTTTAGCTGTTGGGCTAAATCCGAACACTGTAGCAATTCAATCGAAATTGCCAATCGCATCTAAAATGCTCCTGACTTCCTGTGGATCGTCACCATTGTTTTCGATGGTCAATTGGAATTTCCCGAAACAGTTATGGGATAATGTTGTTGTTGTTGTTTTTTAATTTTTTCGGATAATGTTGTTGTTGTTCTTTTTTTAATTTTTTCTGTAGAAATATGTAGAAGAATACATTTTGTGACGCATATACACATTGTAATACATAGAAACACATTGCATACACACGGTACACTATATAAATGTATAAACGTACATGTATACTTATACTATTAATACACAATAGTAACTTAGTATAGTATATTGTTAGTCCACTTGGCAAACTAGCCGTTAGTACTATTGAGCCTTATATAAAGACTTTTCTTTGTAGATAATGTTCTAAGTCTGAATAATAATTTCATTCGGCTTCCAATACGTTTCTTCTAGATTTCTACGTTCTCCTCCGCCCAACCCTCCCACCCGGTCCCTTTTCCTTTCTCGAATTTTTTTTTTCCTTTTTATCCATAAGAGTAGTGCAGCCTTCGGCAGCCTTATGTTCAATGTGTTTTATATATATTATCCTATTTTTCTTCCTTTCATTCATCCTTTTCCTTTTCCTATTATAATTTATGTTTCCTTATGTATTCATTAAATCTAAATTAAAAAAAATGAAGTTTAACCTTTTAACGAAATTTTAATTTTTGGGTTATTCTTCGACACTTTGCACCTATTTGTAGAATTGTAATTTTCAGCTTCAAATCCCTTAACTTTTTATCACGTAAAAGACTTTCCAGACCTACAAAACACTGCAAATCTAAGCAAATGCCGTTCCAAATATAAAATAAAGTGATTACGAAAGTTATACTTAATTACGAAAAATGTGAAAAATTTGAATAGACAATTACCAGATTCAAATAAATTAATCTAATTACGAGATATACAAATATATTTTTAGTACGACTCATATATATACATATATATATATGTATGTATTATATTCATTTATTTAAATATTTATATGAACAATTGATAGAAAAATAAAAAGGAAGAAACTGAAAGGTGGCAAAACGCCAAAACGAACGCAAGGCACACACGTAAGTTTGGTTAAAGTTGGAAACAGCCAAGAGGGAAAAGAGTTAAACGACGACAGATATTTGGGTGAAAGGGGCATTTCAATGATTAAATCTTTTCGTAAGCGGTAAGAAATTTTGTAGAGAATTCGAAACGAGGTTTCCATTGTTGGAAATTTATAATCGAACGACCATGTTCCCAACACATAGCTCAACTGGTTCCGGATAGGAGTTGTCGAAAGGGAGCTCAGGGGTTCGATTCTTGCCAAAGGCAAGAATGCCTCTTCCGAGCGAGGGCATAGTGTGGGAGCTTCTTAGTCTGTAGGCTTGCCTGCAGTGCTGGGGTCTCCTTATGCAGACTACTATGTAAATGACCAAGCTCCTACTAGCGGGCCGTTGGATACCTGATTTACCTCCCTACACTACCTTTGGGACTGAGTGTGGCAGTGACCCTTACTGGTTGGGGTTCAACCTTTTTATAATCGAACGACCATGATGAACCAATAAAAAGAACTATTAATTTAAAGTAGAAGTACAAGAAAGACGGAAGAGATTATCAAAGAAAAAAATTCACTAAAAAAGAAATTTATTTTGTAAATACATTATATAGTAAAAAAAATTGGGGTGTTAAGCAAACCGAACAGTTCGAGTTTGATTCGTATTTGATTCGAGTACGTTCGTTAATTTTACTTAAACAAGCCGGATTCGAACACTTAATTAGATTCGTTTACTAAAACGAGTCAACTGTTCGCGAATTGTTCAGCTTGTTTAAAGAATTATAGTGTTTTCGAGTTGAATTTGAACAAATTTTGAAGCTTGTTATAACAAACGAGCCAAGTCGAATAGTTCATTTAACTAAACGAGTCCGAATTCGAAAATATAATATTCAGCTTAGCTCGGTTCGTTAACACCCCTAATAAAAAAAGAATTACAAAGGTAAGAAAAACCAAACAAAAAGAGATATACAGAAAAGACAAAGATATAGCCGAGAAGCAGTAGATATTATTGTCCTTAAAGCAATTTTGCTTCTATCAATGAGCAAGGTGAAGTATTAGCAATTGCTTTCTAAGGTATAACGACTTCTCCTATTTGTATGCTCTACGAAAATGAGATAGAAGAGGAGAGGAATAAAAATTTTGCAGGAATTTTCAAAGTTTTCCAAAAAATGTTCTCAAATCATAGGATTCTTGTATTTTATGAAAAGTTGCATCATTTTAAGAAGATATCACATGATGCAAAAGTTGCATCATTTTAAGAAGAGGCACTCTGTTGAGGCCACCGAACGTTCGATGACTTTCACTGAACATTTGATCAAGCGTTCGTTGAGTCTCAGATTTTCGTTCCGAACTCTGAATCCTTCACCAAATATTTGATAAATTCACCGAACGTTCATTAACTCCATCTTTTAAGGTTCAGTCAATTTTGTTCCAATCTACTATTCAATTCTTTCTCTAATCAAACTTTGTATATGTTTATATAAATTTGAAGCCTTTTATGTACCTTTTCTAACATCCATTTCTATCTGTGCGAACGACTCGTGTCCGCTACTGAACTCTTCTTTAATCTCATCAGTTTTTATGAGTAGCTTTTGATTTTTAGCCCCTCTACTCCTATAAACTTTATTAGTTAATTGCCAGTTTAATATACACCATTTCATGTGAATCATTTTTATTAAATTTTTGAAGCACCAATATTCGACTTAGAAAAAGTTTATACTTTTTTACTATCCCAAAAGCTATACAAACTTTAAACCATATAGGACGCTATCTGTATCAAACTTCGTATTCTATACATGAAATTAGTTTATTATATTGTCCAAGTAAAAGAGAAAATGTGGCTTTCTTTTTTTCCCCTTCTTTTTCTTTTTTGTTGTTTGAAGCCAAAAAAGTGTGGCTTGAAGACGAACAAAATTGTGCCTTTCGACACGTCCACAAAATTTTACTCGCGCTTAAGACACTTAAGATAATCCATTTTCTATAAACTGTATGCCATGACATGTAATGCTAGAGCTGCAATCACTGATTATAAAGAAAAAGCTGCACTCATATTTGGTGACGTAGTTTATGTATCAACAACAATACATATCTATTATATCTAAACGACATTAAAAATATCAAAAATATAAAATGATGTAGATTCACTTGCCAATTATTTGCCAGGAGTCAAAATATGCCTAACACATTCGCTTTAACGGATGTCAAATTTTGCAACTATGTTGTCTGTTCAAGGGTCACTAATTGATTCTGAAACTTATTGTCATAACATGCCACTAACTTAGTGAAACATCAAATTTGCAGCAGTATTCTGTAGGAATGACTTTTATAGTTTGTTGGGTTATTACCGTGAATAATTAACGCGTTATATGCACGAAATATACTCAAAGACGTGCCGAATTCAGCATGATGATTGTAATTCATATGTTTTGTCCTATCACCAATAATTGGTGCTACATTAAATGTTTTATATGTTTAAAGACAGATATCTACAAATCAAATCAATTACAATCAATGAAGAATTTGATTAGATTAGATTAGATATCTTAAATCTCTTTCAATACTCCTCGGTCTCAGCAGGTCAGATCAGCTCAACTCAGCGGAGTCAGATAAGGCCAGCTCATCTCAGTCAGCAGAGTCAGTTGACGTCAGTCCAAGATCAGCTCAGCAGGTCAGTTCAGTTCCAGTTCTAACATTGTCCAATTATATTTTTCTCTTTCGTCCATCCAAAAAAAATTAAGATAAAAAAATAAAACAACACCAATAACCTAACAAAAAAAACCCAAAAGGAAAAAAGAAAGAAAGGAAAGAAAGAATTTGATCTGAGCATAGCATTAAAGTTGTTGCAGAAGCCGTTAAGGCTGAAAAAGAGATATATATTCCGTGAGTTATTTAACGATTAATTTATACTCCATGCAATTCTCGAACAACATGTGTTATGACGATGTTACAATATCATCTTATATATGTACTTAATATAAATAACGAATAAATTAAGTAGGGCCATGTGTTATAACACCATAAAATCTTCCATACATATATTGATACAAATTGTGAATAGTTTTGGATTCGCTAGTCAAGCGATGTTATGCTATTTTTAACGGTTCAGATGAGAGTATTATATATACATATACGTGTATATGAATGTGCACGCTGATATATATATATGTGTGTGTGTAGAAATGACTTTACAAACGCACTTTTTTAAAGACTGACGCACATATTTTGACACGGTCCCGCAGCTCCAAACTCAAAAACTAGAATCATCTTGTCAGATGAAAGGGAAGAGGTATAGATTTTGATGCTTTCGAGTAGATGTGCAAATGAGACAAGCAGTTTATTATACGATGGAATTCAATTAATATTTTTGTTTAAGTAGTTTGATTCGATTAAAAATCATAAACGAACTTCGCTTGATTCGAATTTTTAACAAACTAATATTGAACATGTTGATGTTCGATTCGGTAACTTATGAGCATACTCAAACTTAAAATATGTATAAATTGATATATGATTTTATTTCATACTAGTATATTTGTTTGATATAGATAATAAAATAACATGATACTTTATAAGTTTTAGAATGAATAAGTTTTTAAGTAAAAAAAATACTAATTTTATTATATTAGCAAAACACGAATATTTATATTTGTATATACGATCTTTAGACACTATTAGTTTCCCTGAAATAGGTTATAATTTTGCTCAATTTCGATCCGAGTTCAAAGTGTTTGAACTTGAATTTGAAAGACATATAAAGATTGTGTTTGGGTTCGGATTTAAATTTTTTTTGAAAATATTCGACTCAATAAAAAATATTAAATCAGTTTAAAGGTTTGCATCCTTACCCTCAACATAAAATGAAAGTCTTAAATCCAGTTTCCATGATTTTCGTGTTCGATTTATTATGGAACAAAAGCTCAACCGTCAAAAGGGTGAAGGGATATTACCAGAAAAAAGTGAAGGGTGAAGCTCACATCAGGGGCGTTCACAGGGGGCACGGGGGGCAGCCGCCCCCAACTCGAAGAAAAAATTTAGATAGTAGGTAGATGCAGTTGTATTTTTGATTATCTAAATTTAAGGTATCTGTTTTTTAATCCCCAAAACTATCTCATGATATGTGATATATGTGTGTTACTAGGGGAAAAATTTTGATTAGTAGATATTAGATATACACATTTGTATTTTTTAACTAACTAAAAAATATATTGTATAAAAAACAAACTGGTTTTTTGAAAATAAAAAACCAATAAATATTATACCTTTTACCTTCCTATTTCCATGATTAAAAAAATAAACTTTAATTTAATATTTTCCCCTTTTTTCCGTCATTACCCCCAACCCAATTGACATTTGACTTTTTCTTTTCGATCAATTCATTTCCCCCCAACCCCGCGGCGCTCTGCTCTTCGCTAAAAAAAAACGTAGCCGCTCTCTGTCGAGGGCTTGAGGCTTCTGCAATCTCCTCTCAAGACTTCAAGTTTAAACCGCCCTATTTCTGCAGCTCTGCTCAATTCCTCCACCGGTTTGCAATTGATTCTTTATTTTTTGAATTCTTTATTTTTGGTCGATTCTTTTCTGTTTTCTACCGGTTTGGATTTGATGCTTTATTTTTGAATTCTTTTTTATGTTCGATTTGAGAAGATGGATATTTTTTGGTGACATCAATTCCTGAGAAGAGGATTTCTTGTATTGTTTATGCATATCATCAAATAATCAATTCCTTGTAGTTGGTTTCTTCACATGCCCCTGAAATTTTTGTAATTTATGGTTTGACCTTTGTTTAATGAAAAGATCTGCTCGTCCTTCATTTCGTAAATAAAAGGTATGTTGAGCGTCAAATTAATAACTTTTGTTGGATATTGTTGCTTGTTAATGTTGCTTATGAATAACTTTTGTTGGATATTGTTGATGGTTGCTTATTATTGTTGCTTTTTGATTAGTGGATGTGTTGATTTAGATTTTATGTTATAATATTTGCATATATCTATATTGTAAGGGAGTTTTGCCGGATTTTTGATGGAATGTCTATTGAGTCCGAAAATGTGGACGGTGATCTCATAGTGTGAATTTTGCCCCCCTCAAAATGTAGGCGCTGCGTCCGCCACTGGCTCACATTGAGTCCGAAGTCTCTCCCTGAGAAAAAAAGAGGGGGGAGGGGAGGGGAGGGGGGGAGAGAGATCTCTTTCAGTCAGATTTTGAGTCACGTTCTGTCTCCAATTGGATTTAATATTTTCAGTATTTGAAGCAACAAAATATATGTTATGGGATCTCTTTTGCTGTCTTGTTGATCTTTTCACCTTTTATATCTTTTTTCTATATCTTAAATACTTCTTTTTGAGGTTCAAAACTCTAAACACTAACGACTGTTTAAAAATGTAACGTTTAATTTGTTGCACATGAACTGCACTAAACAAGGGACAGACCTACTACTCCCGCAACGTATGATACTTTGGGTGCCATTTCCCATGCCAAAAGGATATGTCCCAGTTATACAATGCTTTTCTTCTCCTACCCTTCCCCCCCCCTGACCCACCCTAATTTAATGGAACTTATTTTCGGGTAGTATAGTCAATTCGTTATACCACACATTGAATATCGTGGTGATAAATAAAATAAAATGAGTGACTTAAAGTTAAAGGTTTGACGAAAATGAATAAAGTTCCTTAGTTTACTCATACATTGCATTTAAGCTACCAATTTGAAGTGGTTATTGAAATATAAAAGTGATTTTTTAAAAAAATACTCCAAATTTATATCAAAACAAGTAAAAAGATTGATGGGTGAATAGAGTGGAACTTAGTCTGAATCAATATTAACCGTACTCTAAATCCAGGGTTTAATTTGTCATCATACTCATGAATTCTGAAGTCACCGAACGTTAGATGAAGAATTTAGAGTTAGGTGAGAATCTGAGCCTGAATGAACATTTCACCGACGTCTATTGAAATTTAATAAATGTTCGGTGATGAGTTCCGAGTTGTAGCGTTCAAAAATATCAAACCTAACATTCGATAAAAGTTACCGAACATTTGGTCGGTGCATATGGCAAAATTTTCTGTTGTCTTTTAATGAAATGATACAACTTTTACAACTTGGGGCACCTTCTTTTAATCTTGAACGATCATAAACTAACTTAGAAAGTTAATCTTTGCAGAAAGGTGTCAAATTAACTTCTTTCTTATTAGTTGAAGACTATAAATACAAGAATCAAAAGGTTTTAGAAATAATGTTCTTGGAAATACTTTGAAATGCTTTTTAGAGAGACTCTTAAGAAATCCGGCTAAATTTATTCATTTCTTTTCATCTTCTTACTCTGGTATTAAACACTTCAAATAAACAATTTCAATCTTTTTCTAGTAGAGCAAACGAAAAGAAGAAGTCGTTATATCTCAAGAGGCGTCTGTCGCGTAGTTTACTTTGCTCAATGGAGGCGACAATTTCGCTTTAAAAAGAGTAACATCTGTTACGTCTCGTCTATTTCTCCGTTCTTTGTTACATTTTCCTTATGTTTTGTTATCATATATTTGTAATTCTTTCCTACAATCTTATTTATTTCCAAAGGAATTTAAGAATTACTTCTTTGATGTTCACTTCTATTTTCTTGTATATCTATTTTGTGTTAGTAGTTTCATTATTAGTTTATTATCTTTCATTATTGAAGACTAAATTTCCAACGGTTATTATCTTGAATAATACTCCAATTCAACATATCCTGACATTTATCAGCTGAAATTGCAGCTGGCATTGCCACTTGTTGATTCCATTCCCGCGAAGAAGCAATAATATTCACATTTTTCTTTTTTGACCCGATCCTAGTCATCCACATAGCCAGATGTCAGCTAGAAAACTACAAGCATAAATGATTGCTCTGTGGAACTTCTTTCACAAGTATAAATTGAGCCCAAGTTTAAGAGGGCTTATAGCTTTCTCTGGTGTTGTACCCAAGATTCAATATGGCCATCCTAACAGCCGCTCACTTGGCTTCTGCCTTTGGCATTCTTGGTACCTCTCCTCATTCTTTCCCCTTCTCTTTTGTTCATCATAAATTCCTTGGATATATCAATAACCAGTCGAGAATCTGAGTTATATATTCCATCATTTGAAAAATGTTATTTGCATAATACGAGAATTAGTATGACATTCTAACAGCATTTGATGTTTACTGGTTTTGACAGGCAACATCATATCTTTTATGGTTTTTTTGGCTCCAATGTAAGAAAATCAACTTTACTCTATTACCCTTTGTTAGGTCTTTGTGCTAGTATTAATATGTGCATCCTAAAAATTGTTGCTATGGACGCAGGCCAACATTCTACAGGATACACAAGAAGAAATCAACTCTGGGATTCCAATCCATACCATATTCTGTAGCATTGTTCAGCGCCATGCTCTACTTATATTACGCTTTTCTCAAGAAAAATGCGTTGCTTCTTGTAACTATTAACACTGCCGGTTGTGCCATTGAGACAATCTATCTCCTGATCTTCATCATTTATGCAACCAAAGAAGCCAAGGTTATTCCTTTATTCTCGTTCCCTTTCTCTATTAGTAACAAATTATTAAGAGATTAGCTAAAGTTGGTAAAGTACATGCAGGTGTCGGCTGCAAAGCTGGTGCTCATGTTTAACGTGGGTACGTTTGGTTTAATTGTGGTGTTTACATATGTATTTGCAAGAGGGCATACTCGAACTGAAATAGTTGGATGGATCTGTGCTGTGTTCTCCGTCTGTGTATTTGCTGCTCCACTTGCCATTATGGTACATTCCTTAGCCATGAGAGATAGCGTGCTTCCTATGACAACATGTTGTATTGTTTAATGAAATCATGACTCTTAACTTCTATATGCGTTTTTGCATGCAGAGAAAAGTGATTCAAACAAAGAGTGTGGAATTCATGCCCTTCTACTTATCTTTCTTCCTCACACTTTGTGCCGTCACTTGGTTCTTTTATGGCTTATTGATAAAAGATTACTACGTCGCTGTAAGTTTCTCTAATCAATTCACTCTTTACTATTTCTTCCTTTTAAATTTATAGCGTGAAAGTTATTATAAACTTGAGGCACTAGGGTAAAAACACGTTATTTTGTTCTGTTGGAAAAATTTGTTGTGCTCAACTGAGCTAGCCCACCTGGTTCGTATTGAATACTAACTAAAAAGCTGTTTTCGGTTCAATAGAGTCACATGTTTGCACAAGGTCTACGAAGAGACTGGATCGCTTTGATGTGTCTCTAATTTATATTGTTCTTTTCTCTCGGATATGTCCCCTATTTTTTGATCATTTGTTGTTCGTACAGATGCCAAATGTGTTGGGTTTTACCTTTGGTATGACTCAGATGATTTTGTATGGTAAGTATAAAGATGAAGGCAAGAGAGTTCTGCCGGCAGAGATGAATCTGAAAGAAGTTGAATGTCACACAACCATAGAAATAACGACTGTGGTGGAACTTGAAGCCATAGAGAATCAAATGGGCTCATGTAAGCAAACACCAATTCATACTCTCTCTCCAAAGGAAGCTAAGGCTGTTCAAGTTGAAGCGTAAGACAATGAGGAAAACAAGAGCATTTGGCAAATTGAGGTCTTTACCCGATTCGTATATTAAAAGGGGCTCTTCGGCTAGCTCTAGTATTCATATTTCAACAATAATGTCACGCCACGGCGTTTTGTTAGTTGTTAGCTCCTTCTTTTCAAGAGTTTAAGGTTGTTGAGGGTGGAAGAGGGCGGATTTGTTGAGAGCATTATTTAACGAGTAGCTTAGGTTTTTTATGTTCATGGAGCTTGTTTATAATGTACTGACCACCATTTGAAATCAAGCTTTATTATTGCAAGCGTAAAACTTACGTAACATGTCGTTAGTTACTAATTATTAAGATAGTCAATATCATTATTATTTTTAATTCTTTTGTCATTAACCCGTTAGCCAATGTCTGTTTGATAAAAGGCTTAGTCGTTGTTAATTGAGATCAGTCGTAAAATTGTATAACTAATTAACTGCTATATGACAACACGTTGGCCTATTGAATTAACTTTTGCCTTCATTGGTAGAAATACGTACATACGTTACGACTCACTATCAGATGACAACACGACATCTACTTAATTAATATTACATCCGGACTTCATTATAAAAAAAAACTTTTATAAGTACTATACCACTTAAAACATTTATACCATAAACTTTGTAAATTCTCTTTATTGCATGCATGTTAAATCATTTAGGAATAAGTTGAATATTGAAGACACACATATATATCGGTCGTCAAGAAGGGGGGAAAAAGATGCAATTCATCCTAATTTATGAATCGACTGGATGCCATGGTTTTTGTTCAATTGGCCGGATATGTGTCGGTGGCAATGCATGGAACAAGAGAGACAGAGTATAAATTTAGATAGTAATTTGGGTTTACCAATCGCGCGGATTTTGAGGTAAATTGCTAAAAAGTTGGTGATATCCCATATCATTAAACGCCACACTGCAGATGAGGTGTCGGAAGCTGTTAAACAAACCAGTAGTTTTGTTTCCAAATTCCTAAAGAAAAAAACATTGTTTCGAGTCTACAAATAAAACCAATCAAACTGGTACTATGAATAAGAACAACAATATAACCTAAACCAATTACTAGCATATTTCATTCAATCCAGATGCAACATGTGTTTTACGAATTTGGACAACTAGCTAAAGGTCTTAGAATTAAACAAAATCCACCACAAGCACCATGGGTGCGAGTTTTTCTTAAAATTCTAGCAACTTGAACTGTCTCGTATGTGTATATCTATGTTGCATGTGTATACAATTAGAAAAAAAATTATGTGTACATATGTTATAATCGGTCGGATATAAATGGGATGGACTAGAATAGATAAACATATATATGACACGAAAAAGATGGTTGGAGTCCAACTGGTTTTAGTGAATTAGGGATAGGTACGTGTCTACTTTATATGTTTACAAGACGAGTGGGAGTGTGAATTTGGGCATACCTTTTGCGTTATCATTCCTAAGTAGATGGTGGGCGATACTCGTGACTATTTCATGCGTTACAACATAAGCATTGTTCAGCTATCTCGTTCGTAACGTACATATGTTAGATGAGGTAAAGCTTCAACAACCAAACAATTTAATAATTATAAGACGACAAAAAAAAAGCAGAAAAGGTGGAGAAAGTAAGCTAAAAAGGCTTCAGGACAAATGATCACGCTACTCGTTTTGCGTTTGTTTGCTGAACTAGCCGTATTTTGGCCAAAAGTTCAATAATTATTATAAAGTTGTTCTTTTCCTTCCCTTGAAATACTAGCTCTTCGTCACTCTATATTCCTGAATTAGTGTATACGCATCTACACCCTGAATATATATGTTCCTGTGTGTATATATATAGACACACACATACACACACAACAACAACAAAAACAATACATATCCAGCATATCCAACGATGCATATCCAATGATAGCCAAAGATATCGTCATGGTCTGAGAAGGGTTAGAGACAGGCAAACAATAACTCAATTCCAAAAGATAGAGGGTTTCCATCGAGACCCCAGCTCTATATGTACCTACATAGACAAATAATGAAAGACAAATAATAAAAGGCAACGACAAACACAAAAAAGTGCAAAGTTACTTAATGTATAGAGATTATTTAAGCGTCTAAATATACTTTAAGGTGTCTATATATTTTGTCTAAACCTCGTTAATCTTAATCATCTTTCTCCATCCACTCCTATCCTAGATTATGTCCTCAGAGAGATGCAAATGTAGCAGGTCATGCCTAATCCGCTTATCCTAAGTGAGTTTGGGCCTGCCTTTACTCCTCTTTTCCTCTACAATGAAGCTTTCAACTGCTCTGACAGAAGTCATTGTCTCCCTCATCTTGACATGCTCAAACCATCTCAGCCTCTCCTCCATTATCTTATCTGCTATACTAGCAACTCCTAAACTTTTCTAGTACCTCATTTTTGATTCGGTCCAGCCTTGTATGCCCACACATCCACCGCAACATCTTCATCTCTGTTACTTTCATCTTCTGCGACTGTGCCCTCTTGATTGACCAGCACTGTGTTACATATAACATTGTCGGCTGCATTAACACCCTATATATATATAGTGTGTGTGCGCGCGCGTGTATGTTGTTTGATGGTACGATAAAAATAAATTATGCTATACTCTTCTAAAACACTAATTACATGTCTGATTCATGATTACACTTCAACAGGGGTATTGTTCTTTGCGCTAATGATATATTATTAACAGTCATGCTATCAAGTTTGAATCTGTCAGACCAAATCATTGTAGAGTATAGATTTTGCATGCATAATCTAATAATTTTATATTAAAGACATTAATATCATAATATCACAACATATAAATTGTATATTAAAGACATTAATATCATAACATATAAATTCATCTATTTTTTAATGATTGAGTAAAACAAAAGTTGCCTTACGTGTCTCTTTTGTATTACACCTTTGAGCCTATGACAGGAATTAGGAGGGCAACGCAATTTGAAAATCAACTCCCATATTTTGCCCCTACATATTAATTATAGGCCTAAAAAAACATGCTAAATCATGATCAGTCTATGATACTTGTAGCACTATATGATTGTAAATGATCTGGCCAAGACAATATATATATATATATATATATATATATATATATATATATATATATATATATGTATGTATGCGTGTGTGTCCATATATATATATATATATATATATATATATATATATATATATATGTTTGCCCAATACAAAAAGCGGGAAGAAAATAATGGGAAAAGTTCGACCGCTAATCAGCTCTTTTGTCGTTTTCGAAGCGTAACTTTCAGTTACAAGGGAGGACAAAACATTTTGAGAGCTCTAAACTTACATCATACATTACTAGTACATCTTTTGCACAGAAAATGTCTTATAAATGATTTGTTTTTGGAAAATTTTACCACACATTCACGAAGAAAGTATATAATTCGAATTCTGGTCGACACTAAAAAATTACAATGATTTTTAACACTAGACTCAATTTGAATCCTACATCGTGATTAGTTCTTTTCCTTTCGAGAGCAAAGTCCCATTTGGATTCGAAGGGTCATCTCACACATATGTATTACGTAACATTAAGGGATTTATTTGTGACATAGTTAGCTTTTGTCTTGATGTATTTTTCAAAATATATCTAGTTTTATTGCTCTTATTGTGTTAGTTAGAAAACTGGAGATTACATAACACCGACTCTGTCGAAGATATATTGCAACCAATATGGTTAATATGACATAAATGATTTTTTCAAAGCTAGGTTTAGGTTTTCTTGACTTGTTTGTGTTGGATAGAAAGTAGTTATGTGATTCCTTAATTTAATTTTCTACCTTGTCTTTCAGAAAAGGAACTGAATCAAAAATTTTCTTAGAATTTGAGTCTCCTATAAGTATAACCTTTCGTTCTCTTAACTGATTAGTATATAGAGTGAAAGATAGAAATCATAAAATTATGTTGTTAGATTTGGGCCCTCTAAAATTTTTGCGGGGCTCCGTTACTGCAAGATATGGCCGAGGGCTCTTCAGTCTTTAGTCGTTGTAATGGAATTTTGAGGACCAAAATCTGGGAAAGGGCTATTGGTTTCATCACATTGTACCGTTTCCTTGAGCCTAATATTCTTTTCTCAATGTGAGGCTAAGGCCCCTGATTTTAAGTATGTAACTTATTTGTATAAGCTTTTGCCTTTTGTATGTGGTATTAATATTTAACGTTTGTATGTCAAGTGTCAATGCCAAATAATACAGTAATTATTCCAACTGTTGGATTAATAGTATACCAAAGTACATTCTTGCGCAGATCAAGAACTTCATTTGGGCACGTATGATGTCTTTTAATATTGCAGTTAGATCTCAAATGATTATCATGTACATTATTTCTTGGTTGTGTTAGTTCCTCACTAGTACAAGAGCAATTTTCAGATTTCACTTTTGTTTTCTAGGCGATTGGGATGGCAGTGGTTCATAATTAGACTTACATACATTTCAATTTTTGTTAATTAGGTGAGCTTGACTTGCACATCGAGAAGACGTGTTTTAGAACAACTATTAAGGTTGCTGTTTTGTGACCTTGAGGTCACGGGTTTGAACCGCGGAATAGCCACTTACACAAAGTGTAAGGTAAGACTGTGTACATCATATCGCAAATCAATCTGACTCATCTCCGAACCCCGCGGAATCCTAGTGTTTTTTGACTCGCATATCGCAAACTTACTCAAAATACGGGTTATAATGTAAATATGAATTGAGCTAAAAATTGCCAAGGTTTTCATAATCTCGTCGCACTTAGCAATACATAATTTCGATTTTAGTCATAATCACTGTTAAATCTTGTTGAACAACTATGGGGCGTTATATGGAAGCTTTTGTGTTCTACGAAATAGTATTCGAACGTCAGCTTGCTTTATTTTACGAGATGATAAGCTTTTGCATTTACGTGCATTAGCGAGGTTTAGGCAAGATATAGAGAAATCATAGAGTTTATAAAGGGGTTTAGATACTCGTTCAACTTTAGGTTGACTTTGCATTTTTTTGTGTTGGTCTTTGTATTGCATTATTTATAGTACATTATGTGTCTATATATATAGAGTCGGAGGTCTCGTTAGAATCTTTTGGGATGGATGTATTGTTTGTCTGCCTCACACACTTCTTAGACCCTAGCGATAATTAGGGTCTATGTGCTTATTAAGATTGAGTGTGTAATGAAATTTATTAGCAATGAAAACGGAAGGATACAAATTGAATAGTATATAATGCAACGGAGTCACTAGAAACATTTTATACAATTAAACAGTTGAATACACAAAAAGGGAATCAGAATAAGATTGATGATGTTGAAAGTTTTACATTACTGTGCAACACGGTAGTTATTTCTTAATAACATTTTTAATGAATCATAATAGTCATGTGTTAGTCTTAGCTATGCGATATATTACGTCAACGAATGATCATTTTTATTTAAAACTAAAGACCTCACCTTTTAGTTGTCAGTAAGACATAAATATAACAAGTGATTAAACTTATTTAACTTGTTACGGCCTACTCAAAAAAAAAAAAAAGTTGTTACCTAATTATAATCCTTGTGCAGCTGTGCTTACTCCACAAAAAAAAAAAAAAAAAAAAAATTAACAAAAAAAGTCATATGTGTATGTGTGTGTGTGTATATGTATATGCACATATATATATATATATATATATATATATATATATATATATATATATGTGTGTGTGTGTGTGTGTATATATACGTATGCATGTACATATGTCTGTATATACGTATATATATGTGTTATGTATGTGTAAGTATATATGTGTATCTATGTGTGTGTATACATGTACAGATATACTCTTGGGCCCCACACTCTGTTTTATACTTTCGGTACGTTGAAGCAGTTCTCGAAATTATAATAATCTTAAAATACCATCGTCTCTTTATTTCGCGGGATTTCAAACTCACTCCTTTTTATCCGCTTGCCAGCTTTGTCCGTGGCGTGACTTTTGAGTAGACTCCGTTTCAACGCAAACTCTTCACTCCGATTCTCTTGTTCGTTTAGCAAATAAACCCTAGTTCATTGTAATTCATTTCGCCCTTGGGAAAGAGAAACCTTAGTTTACTTTCCTTTGCGTTAAATCAAGGTTAGTGCAGTTGTTTACCGTTGTCTTTGTTGCTCTATTTCATGCCACCTTTTGTAGGTATGCAGGATGCAGTAGATATAGTCCGTTTTGTTGTTGGAAAATGTACTCTGCAGATGTAATAGTGATAATCGTCTGAGACGTATGTGATCATCGGTCGAAGAGATATAATTTAGAAGCCACCATGCTACCTTTTGTTTGGATACCAATTGGATTACTGGAAATTTAGAAGGTCATCGAGAGAGTCCATTTTCTTTTCCGACTATTCTATACATATTCTAACATCATGATAAGCCGACTTCTCTATCATGTCAATAACTGGACTGACTATTGCTATTATAGAGCAAAATTGCTCTTTCCCAGCTTTTTTGGGTTAACATATATAATGAAACAAATTAAAAGTTGGGAAATAGTGAAAGGGAAAATAATTAGGTTACTTTCTGCAATAATTTTTTACTTGGGTGTTTTTTAGTTATTGATGTGAGATACTGATAACTTGTATCGGCCAAAAGTAGGATACGTCAGTACATTACAGTTCCACCTGATACATGCCATATAATTTTGTTTCTCTGAGTATTATGTTAATTGTAACCTTCTTAATACGTAACTGAATTAAGATTTATTTTGAGTTGATAGTGGAATATATAAATACCATCACTATGGATGCTCCAGTCTCTGCTTTTTTGAAACTGGGAATGAATTCTTCTGTCACTGATCAAGGGAGCATAGGCTCCTTGACTTTGTTCGTGGCATTGCTTTGTACGTGCATAGTGGTTGGTCATCTTCTTGAAGGAAACCGGTGGATCAATGGTGCCATTATAGCTCTTCTCATTGTGAGTTTTTTTTACTTCTCTGTTTTCTGCTGGATACATGTCTACATTTAGTGATTAACACTGTATGAATTATCCTGCAGCGGCTATAAGTAATGGTGGATTCTTGGATTTAAGACATAATTTTATTTGCATTTGAGTGCAGGGTTTGTCCACTGGAGGGATCATTCTGCTAAGTACAAAAGGGAAGAGTTCTCGCCTTCTTGAATTTGATGAGAAACTTTTCTTTATATATCTTCTGCCACCCATCATATTTAATGCAGGGTGAGTTTCATGTTATATAATTGTCTGACAAACTTACTGGTCAAGTTTAAGTGTGCTTGGGTTTGGTCCAAAATGTTGTGAGCTTAATCTCATACTTAAGGTTCAGAAATCAGAACTAACGTTATAGGAAACAGAGCAGCTGAAGTATAAGATAATTCAAGCAATATCACTGGCCCCATCGGTCCTTTTTTGTTGGTTGTAATTCTGAGGTGTGTCGGGAAAAATATTGCACCTCCTCTAGAGGATGAAGATAGTGCTTGCATAAATTTAGTCTTAGAGGAGGATACTGGAACCAGATTAGTAAGCAGTGTCCCATTGCATCTTATGACTTTTTCTGTTGCCAGCTTATCCTCCACACCCTTCTTACCAAGAAAAATAAAATTACTAAATAAGAATATGAGACATGGCAATGGTGCTTATCTTTCTGCATGATTGAATACTTTCGATGCCTTTATTTGTTCTTTGTAAAGCCTGATATGCCTTACTTTGTTGGTTACACCATAGTTTAGTAAGTAGTTGCATCGTATTGTTTTCTTGTTCATTGGCAGCGTACTGTCTGGAGTAACAGGTTAGTTGCCAATAGTCTTTGGATTTGCAACTCTTGTCACTTCCAAATGGAAGACAAGAAAGCTGGAGGCAGTGTACAACTGTTAGGCACACCACTCCAACCCCCACTTGCATCCCTTCACTCCCTCGGCCTTCAGAGTATACTATAGTTTATTAAAAGAATGAATAAGATTCGCTTAGTTTGTTAACTTGCAACTGATTTGTCCGAATGTGCCTCGGATCAGGTTCAAGGTGAAAAAGAAGCAATTTTTTCGGAACTTTTCGACTGTCATGTTATTTGGTGCTGTTGGTACTTTAATATCCTTCTGCATCATATCCTACGGTATGCTCTGTTTTGTCTTTGTTGCTAGTTATGGAGTATCTCTTTTAATTTCCTGACTGTTATGTATGTCAAATGTTTGGTACACAAATTTTGTATTTTGTATACCATGTCTATCATTCTGTGCGTTTACCTCAATACCAGACGAACAATACAGACCAATGGGGTCTGTACTTAATCTTTATTTGCCTTTACAATACTTTTCAGGTCTGCAGTTGAAAAGGATTATGCGATGTTTACCCCTCAAATGTTTGCAATACCTTAATGTTTGCGAATGTAACATTAACCATGGGATGAAATTTTTTGCCTTTGGGTGATTGAGTGATGAGATAAAGAACGTCTTAATACTTTAATAGGCTGTGTTGAATGCTCACATACACAATTCTGTTTCTTGCTCTGTGTTGTTTATTACTGTTCTAGTCATGCTTTTGACTGATGCTGCAGGTGCCAAAGCAGTACTTGACTATCTAGATATTGGGTCCTTGGAATTGCGGGATTATCTTGGTAGTTTGGCTTTCCTTTCATCACATACTATGTTTTTCCTTATGTTAATTTGTTACAATGGAAATATGTTTCAACTTTAGTCTTTAGTTAGCTAACATGTTTTCTGCTTAACACTTCAACTTTGCAGCAATTGGGGCTGTCTTATCTGCTACAGATTCTGTTTGCACGTTGCAGGTATACTGCAACAAATTTTATTATCAAAAGAAAGAGCAGAAATTCACAAATCAGTTTGCTCGTGTTCTATACAGGTGCTTAATCAGGACGAATTGCCTTTTCTCTATAGCCTAGTCTTTGGTGAAGGTGTTGTAAATGATGCTGCATCAGTGGTACTTTTCAATGCAATCCAGAAATTTGACATCTCGCGGGTTAAGTCAAGGGTTGTTTTGCAGTTTGTAGCCAATTTTCTATCATTATTCACTACGAGCACTCTATTGGGGATTATGGTAACTCAGTCTATCTCTCTCTCTTACTCCGCTATGTATGTGTGTGTGTGTGTGTTTTGGGATACTTCTGGGTCAAGATTCTAAATCTTGCAGAGATCAGAGGATTATAGCTAGTAATATCTTGGTGATGAGACCAAAATCCACCTGCTCGAATAAAGACAGTGCTCAAGTTAGTCAATAGCTGTCACCGTAAGGCCACGTCCAAAATATTAAACCAAAGCTGCCCTGGCCAGGCCTCAGCCCGGCCACAATGGTCTTGGCCAGGCCTCAGCCCGGCCACAATGGTCTTGGCCAGGCCTTAGCCCGGCCTCATCAGTCTCGGCCAAAAGAGAGGTCTTGCGCAAATTCAACTGGACCAAAAATGTGCACAACAATTAATATAAGCCAATTTGCATGAATAAGGAATAAGGTCAATTGTGCAACTCGGCCAAATCAACAAACAGTGCACAATTGCCAATTCACATGAATATTTCTCGGCCATTGATTTAATTCTCGGCCAGGCCACAGACGGTCACAGCGCATCTCGGCCAGACCTAGCTCGGCCACCATACGCCCAAGCAAAGTCTTGCCGCACCGCAAACTTGACACCTTAGCCTGACACGAAGTGTCTCGTGGCCTTCATGCAGACGAAGACTGCCAGACATCGCAGCCTTATGTCTCCAGCTGTCAACCACGCAAGGGAGAGTTGCCAGCACAGCAACCCCCAGCTGCGACGCGGCTTTCATGCAAGCAGAAGTGACACCTGGACGGCCAGGGGTCGTTATTACATCCATTTTGGGACACTCAGCTTTCAGCTTCAACGGTTATAAAATAAGGCTCCATCAACAGTAGAAGACCAAGTCTCTGGTAAGTCATCAACAGACTTCATCCGGGCTCGGCCTACGCCTTAGCCGACCCCCCAAACAGGTTTTATACAGCCTTTATTCCAGCACTAGCTATACGCTAAAATGCCCAGAACTGATTTAAGCGTTGGAGGGTTTTTCCCGGGGCAGCGCCCTGGGACCTCTAACGTTTCTCTTCCCTCTCAGGTTCCAGCGACGGAGTTAGACGGAAGATTAACGGCACAGTATCCGGATCGTCTCCGATCCACCCGACGAGCAATTCCGGTCTCGTCAAGTGGCTAGAAGGAAGGCCCGAACCTCCGTTGAATGATTAGACCCATCTTTTCTTCTGCTGTTCTTGTCTAGTACCAGGGCAGCACAATGAGATAATGTTTTCCAAAGCGAAAGATGCATTACAGGTTTCCTTTCTCTAAGATATTGAAGCTCAGAGTGAACCCACAAAAAGAATAATCAACGGGGTGTTAAGCCCATCTAACACCAAACCCCAGAAAAAGGAAGCTCAAGTTGAAGACTGTTCAGCAGAAGTAAAAGGAATTCCACCAAAATTTTGGAAACCAACATTCAATCTCTGAATCAATTCGAGTGCCGAACTATTATTGACATAGTAAAAATGGGTATTACGACCAACAACACGGGCGCCCAGATTATCATCAGGACCATCGCTACATTAATAGCCTCGTAAGTCACGATTATTGAAAAAGCCCCCTGCAGAATGTGCAGCAGATGGATCTTCATATGGTAAAAGAGCATAATCCCCATATATGAGGAAAGTTCTGTCAAAGCACCCCGACAAGAATATTCTGCTCGAACACTTCACGGGACAGGTTTCCCTATAAGACATCGGCAGGTCCGAGGCAAAAGCCCGCTAAAGGGTAAATCTATAAGACCTCTGCAGGTCCGAGGCAAAAGTCCGTTAAAGGGTAAACCTATAAAACCTTGGCAGGTCCGAGGCAAAAGCCCGTTAAAGGGTAACTTATAAGACCTCGACAGGTCTGAGGCAAAAGCCCGTTAAAGGGTAAGCATATATGAACAAGTTTAGTTGACATAGAGGTGCAGGAGTAAAGCATGACATTGTACATGCACCATTCTAAACCTAGCAGGACTAGGCAGAACTGCACTGAGGTGCAAAACTTTGAATTAAAGACTTAGATTACTACTAAGCATCATTCAGATTGAAACTCAGCTGAAGCAGTGCAGGACTTATGTTTAGTCTATCTTTGATTCAGCTCGGCAAAGTAACAAGTTTATTCTACATTTTAAAGCTTAAAAGTTTATTTTTATAAAAACTATCTGCAGACATAAAAATTGTCAAGTACAAAGCCGACTTCAAGCCTCGGCCAGAACAAGTGGGGAAACTTAGCTCGAAAGACAAATGAGAAGCTCTAAATGAAAGAGCAGAGCATCAAAATTCCTGGCCTCGGCAATGCAGGGGGCATCTCAGCCACTGCTTCTTTTCTGGTCTTCTGGACTTTCTTCCTAGCTACGATCTCGGCAACCTTGGATGCGAACAAACCGTCGCCAACTAGAAGTCGACGCGTCTATTCGACACGACCGCACATTAAATACTCTGAATCGATTAGTCTGCCCTTCCTGTTCGGCTCGACCAAACTAATCTGGGGGCAAAATGATGAGACCAAAATCCACCTGCTCGGATAAAGACAGGGCTCAAGTTAGTCAATAGCGGTCAACGTAAGGCCACATCCAAAATACCAAATCCAAGCTGCCCTGGCCAGGCCTTAGCCCGGCCACAATGGTCTTGGTCAGGCCTCAGCCCGGCCTCATCAGTCTCGGCCAAAAGAGAGGTCCTGCGCAAATTCAACTGGACCAAAAATGTGCACAACAATTAATATAAGCCAATTTGCATGAATAAGGAATAAGGTCAATTGTGCAACTCGGCCAAATCAACAAACAGTGCACAATTGCCAATTCACATGAATATTTCTCGGCCATTGATTTAATTCTCGTCCAGGCCACAGACGGTCACAGCGCATCTCGGCCAGACCTAGCTCGGCCACCATACGCCCAAGCAAAGTCTTGCCGCACCACAAACTTGACACCTTAGCCTGACACGAAGTGTCTCGTGGCCTTCATGCAGACGAAGACTGCCAGACATCGCAGCCTTATGTCTCCAGCTGTCAACCACGCAAGGGAGAGTTGCCAGCACAGCAACCCCCAGCTGCGACGTGGCTTTCATGCAAGCCAGAAGTGACACCCGGACGGCCAGGGGTCGTCATTACATCCATTTTGGGACACTCAGCTCTCAGCTTCAACGGCTATAAAATAAGGCTCCATCAACAGTAGAAGACCAAGTCTCTGGTAACTCATCAGCAGGCTTCATCTGGGCTCGGCCTACGCCTTAGCCGACCCCCAAACAGGTTTTATACAGCCTTTATTCCAGCACTAGCTATACGCTAAAATGCCCAGAATTGAATTAAGCGTTGGAGGGTTTTTCCAGGGGCAGCGCCCTGGGACCTCTAACGTTTCTCTTCCCTCTCAGGTTCCAGCGACGGAGTTAGACGGAAGATTAACGGCACAGTATCCGGATCGTCTCCGATCCACCCGACGAGCAATTCCGGTCTCATCACTTTGCCTCTAGAAACTAGTAATTGGCTGTCTTGGAATAGCAGCATTATTTTCCGAACATAGATGAAGCTTTTAATTGATGAAAAGCTAACTAGTAATTTTGGAAATGCTGAACCATACCTACTTAAAATGGTAGTGGGTGTCAAACGTTTTGTGCTTTCTATCTTTGTTCATGTATCGGTTCATATGAGTGAAAAAATGGAATCATTATACCTTCTTATGCTTGACAAGTACCTAGGAGTGCCTTTCGTTATTCAGCTCATTCTGAAATTTGGGGAGACTGTCGGGATGAACTTTTAGCCTGTCTATCAATTGATATATGTACAATAAGAACGCAGTTGGCTACGAAACCTTAACCCGTTTTATCCTAGAGGCCCCTTTTCTTCCTCTAATCTTCCGGGGGGATCAAATAAAAATATTAATTAGTCGGAATGAAAGTTTGTCCTTGCTCATGCATGTCAAGCTCTAATTTTGGCTATACTGCGGATATGTGTGTGATAAAATTCATGCGGGTTCAACGGCAAATTAAGGAGATGGATTAATGATCTGTCCTAGGAGGGAGTAACAAACAATATGTTGAAAAGTCAACTAGGACAGTATTTTTGGGATGAGTGTAGCATTTTTATTTTTCCATTTATTTTTTTATGGCAACTAAAGTGAAAATATAGGGTTTATTGACGTGGTACTAACATCAATGCAGATTGGCTTGCTCTGTGCATACATGATCAAGAAATTATACATTGGCAGGTGGGCAAGCAAGTTTTCTCTCTTACTAATAAGTTGCCTTTAGTTGCATCTGCCTACTGTATCTTACTGTAATCATTTTAAAAATCTTTGGCGGACACTTGGCTTTTATATCTAGTTTCTTTTTATGCTAATATAGATTTGTGAATTTTTTTAAATGTTTTCTTGCATAGGAAAGATTTTGCAGTATTTCTGGAACGTGATACAGATTTTTGGTGATTGTTCCTGCTGATTTTGAAGTGAATATAACTTTAGGGCATGTATGTACAAATTTCAGGCATTCAACTGATCGTGAAGTGGCTCTTATGATTCTCATGGCCTACCTGTCATATGTGATGGCTGAAGTAAGTTACCTTACAACATAAAAATTGGATAAGGTGGCTGGCAGTCGTATTTTTGGACTCCACCATTGCCCAACCCCCCTTCTGGAGCCTTTTTCTCTTTGTCTCTCCTTTTATTCGCTTTATTTCAGTTTTGCATTTGGTCATTTATGCTGGCTTAAACGTATCAGTATCTTTCATCTCCTCATGTTGGAAAATCAAAATCTAGTTGATGGGTTGTTAGTCAAAGGGCTTTCCTTACGGTATTCTACATCGCATTTCTAATGGCTAAAGTGGGGGAGATTCAGGAAGAGAAAAGGGAAGACTAGAGCTCCAGTAACTGCAGGTTTTATGTAGTCGTTTATTCAGAACTGAGTGAATTGGAGTTTGGGCAAATATCGAACAAATATAGTTTCGGTATTAAATAGCCCTAGTAAACTTTGATGCGTTACCACTTGAACCATTTTATTATGATATTTTCTCGTGGGCTTGAAAACATTGGTGTGATTTCTACTGAACAAATTTCATTTTTTAATTCTTCCAGCTGTTCAACTTGAGTGGAATCTTGACAGTTTTTTTCTGCGGGATCGTGATGTCACACTACACCTGGCACAATGTGACTCAAAAATCTAAAATAACTACCAAGTGTGCAAATAACTTCACCTCTTCTCTTATTATTATATCTCCAACGTATTTATTATCTCCATTTCTTTCAATTGCGCTTCTGTAGCTGACATTGTATTCTTTTCTAGGCATGTTTTTGCCACGTTTTCCTTTGTTGCAGAGAGTTTCATCTTCTTTTATGTTGGAATGGATGCATTAGATGTTGAGAAGTGGAGATTTGTGAGCCACAGGTAATTTTTAATTGATAGGACATGTCTTAAACTTTTACATCTAAACTCATGTATCATATTGATCCTTCATTGTCTTTTGCAATCATGAGATCATGGCTCATCTTGGTTGCATCTGTCAGTTCTACATACTGCGTCTTCTTTCAAGTGTAGCTTGTGGTATGTATAAGTTTGATCTGGAAGTTCTTTTACATGTCCGCAGCCCAGGGAAATCTGTCGCCGTCAGTGCACTCCTTTTTATTCTGGTTTTGGTTGGCAGAGCATCCGTCATTTTCCCCCTTTCAGCCTTATCTAATATTGTCAGGAAGTCAAAGAGTGACAAAGTTGGTCTTGAACAGCAGGTAGCATTTGGCACTTAAAGTTCTTTGAGACTCTGACTGCTGAATTCTTTCAGCATCTGAACGACATTGTCACACAGGTTACAGTGTGGTGGGCTGGTCTGACCCGAGGCGCTGTATCAATGGCATTAGCTTATAGTCAGGTGAATTTCCGGACTAAGTTGCTTATTTTTGTCCCTCATCTGAAAATAATGGAAGGTTGTGGAAGTTGAATGGCTAATTCTCTCTATGACCCTTTTCGCATGAGGGAAAGAGAATGATATTTTGTCTTGTTCACATTCACCTAATTCACTATATGCCGCTTCTCACTGCTTTGGAGTTGGGGCATTCTGTAACCTGATGTTGCTATGCCTAAAAAGAAGGCTGATCACTTACCATGTTGAGAAATCTGGTGTCCAGAGAAGTTGAGTAGTTAAGTCTAGGATTGAGTATTTCTTTGATTCTCTGTTGTGGGTTGGGGGCAGGGGGTGGATGGTTTGAGTGAGAAGACTAGTACTCCCAAGGAATTGTACTTTATGTGAATTTATTTTATATTGTTTATAAGTGCCACATGTATATTATTCATCTCTAGATTCATTATCTATATGTGTCACCAGTATAACAATGCTTCTGGCGACATGATTATGTTTCAGGTAAATGTGAGATACGTTTAGTATATATGTACACATGCGCACACACAAAATACTCACATACGTAAGTACATACAAAATATTTATAATTGATATAGAAGCATCTAAAAAAGCGGAGCACATTATAACCTTGGCTTTTACTGATGCAATGGAAATTCACTTGCTTGTAACTGCTCACTTGTGTAGGATAGCTGCTAGTTGTCAATAATAGAGTATGCATTATTTGTGACTTGGGCTAGCTAAGCTAGTATTGTGTAATCTGTTGTGTCCATCTTCGGATCTTATGCGACAAACTGTGTAACGGCAGAGTTTTCTAGGGTTGTAATTGGGTATTTTACTAGTAGTTTGTTGCTTGACTATGTAATTTCTTGAATGTGGTCTTTTTAAAGTGGTTAGTTGTGGTTTAAGCTGACTATATTTTGGTCTTGCCTTTACTGGTATTAGTTGCCCCATCTTCTAGTAATCAAAGAACATTACATTGTTTTAATTTTTAAACTTGATAACGATACTAGTTACTCTCTCTCTCCTAAAAATGTTGTCTTAATTTGACTTGAGCATAATTTAAGCAAGTCAAAATCATTTTGGTCACTATTACCATTATACCCTTAGTTGGCTAATGATGTAAACTAGAGAAATGATGTAAATACTAAATGAAAAGATAACATGAAAATTTTGATTACTAATATATTTTTATTTTTGAAATGAACGATGTTTTCGAGACAAACAAAATAGAAATTAGGACAATATTTTTGGGACTGAAGGATTATTTATTTTCTGTAAGTATTATTCAGATGTTCGTTTTCTGGTCAATATGAATGACATTGGCATAAGTTTAATGATGTTGCTATATTTCTTGTGCAATGCAGTTTGCCAGGTCTGGTCATACTCAACAACCAGGGAATGCACTGGTGATAACCAGCACCATTACTATTGTTCTCTTCAGTACCATGGTAAAGCGTAGCTTTTACATTACTTGCCTATGCAACAATTGTCCTTCAT
>AP025041.1:330380-337045 GCA_036186865.1 Eustoma russellianum
TGTGTGCGTATACACATATATATGTGTGTGTATATATATGTGTACTAGCTTTTGCTGTCGTTGAGATATACTGGGTCCGGATGTGTGTGTGTATATATATGTATATATATGTGTGTGTATATATATGTGTGTGTGTATATGTGTGTGTGTACATATATGTGTATGCGTATATATATGTGTGTGTATATATATGGATGTACCCAAATTGTTTAGACATTTTAAATATTCATGGTACTTTTTTTATATTGGATATATAAATAAATGAAGTACAAAAATTTGACCAAATATTGACTAAGTGTCGAATAATCAATCAGTCCAATAATAAATAATAAATAACAAAAATATATAATATATGTATATATGTGTTTTTTTGTGAAGGACGGGCGGTACCGTCCGGGCATTTTATTAATAATTGAGCCCTCACTTGTACGGAGGAATACCGTGGCATAATGTTTCAGCCTATGGTGGGAAACCCTCCCAACTAAGCAATAAAGAAAAATAAAAGTCCAAATAGACCGAAATATTCGTTTCTACCCTCTCCTCCTCTTTTGCCTCCTGGCTTTCTAAATTCCTAAATTTCTAAAGAAACTCGCACTAATTCTTTTAAATTCGATATATATATAGACAACAATGGCGACTATTATAGCTACAGACGCGCCTTCTTTTTCTTACTGTTGTGTGATATCATTAATTAACGCCACGCTTGTTTACGGTTTTATCTGGGTATTACCAACTGTAAATGCGTCAAATAAACTATATCGCGTCAATGTGGCAAGCAATTGAAAACTTGTGTTTTTCTTCTTTTGTTTTTTTACCATTGTAGGAGATTGATTTCACTCTTTTTCCTTATTTCAGTTTTCTGTTACAAGTATTTATTTGTTATATGAAGTATTCGTTTACAAAGCCCAAAATGAACTATTTATAAAAATTAAAATTAGAAAGTTTGTTATTAAAACATACAATTACGTATATATATGGATGTACTCAAATTGTTTAGACATTTTAAATGTTCATGGTAATTTTTTATATTGGATAGTTAAATACATGAAGCAATAGAATTTGACTAAATATTGAGTAAGTGTCGAATAATCAATTAGTCCAATAATAAAATCTTAAGTTTAGAAACTATTTTCTAATATTTCATTCAAGTGGAACGCATTTAGCCACAATTTTAAACTTGAAATTTTCAGGTGATGGTATGTCATCAAATTGCAAAGAAGAAGACGGACTCGACATGTTATAACCGAAAACGAAACAAAAAAAAGGGATAAGGAAGAAAAAAAGATTAATTAATTAGTTAATTAATTTGAATTTAAAATTTAAATAATAATAATAATAATATCCTAAATCTACCCAAATCCCCTCCCCCAATCCCTTAATTTTCGCCACCCCCCTCCATTTAACTCAGCTGTTAGTTTTCTTCCCCCCACACATGCAGACAACACAACAACAACAACAACAACAACAAAAAAGAAGGTGCAATTGGGAGGCAGAGGAGGGCGACCGAAAGAAGGGAGGAGAAGGAAAAAGGAAAAAGAAAAAAAAAAGAGAAAGAGGGAAGAGAGAATTGGTCACCCTCATCAAAACCCACCACCGTGTCTAGGAGATTCTTCGTTGGAAAGGTAGTTGTCTCCCCCCCCAACGGGTACAATTCACGCATGCTTTAATGTATATGTTATGTGTGTTTTTGTTGTTTTTATTCGTTATATGAAGGCATGATATTTGATGGATTAAAAAACATGATCTTGGATGTGTATGGGTCTTGTTCGGGGGTTTATGTGCCTTGAATAGACAAAGGGGGGGGGTCAAAATCGAATCAAAACGGCACAAGAATTGGTATTAGATTGCTTTTACAATTTTGTTTTGGCCTTAGAATAGGTTCACATAGGTTGAAAATAGGAAGAAATTTGGATTGGTGTCGAAAAACGGGCCAGGAAAGCTGCGCGTGTGCCTCACGCGCCGCTAGAGGAGCCGTGTGTGGCCCTCACGCGCGCGCATGGCACTGCACGCGCCTTCCAGGAGAAATTGAGCGATTTATAAAAGAAGTATTTTGGGCCGGCCTACCAGTGGGCCGGTGGCTAGCGGGCTGCAGTGCTGGGTCCATTAGTGTGTGTGTGTGTGTGTATAATCAAGGCAGAAGGGGCGGACCGGCCAACGGGCCTGGGCCGGATGGCCAGCGGACTGGACCCGAAGGCAGGCCGACCCATTTACCACGTATATACAAAAAGGAAAAAGCAGTTGGGGGGCCAGGCTGCTTGCGGATCGAGCCAGGAGAAAAGAATAGGGCCGGCCCACCAGGAAAGGAAAAAAGAAAAAAGTGGAAATTAATTTAAGTAATTACTTTAATAATTTCTTGAAATTCAGAAATAGTAAATTAATTGATTTTAAATTCCAGAAAATGAAATTAAATACCAGAAAATTCTAAATAAATTCCAGAAAATATAAAATATTAAAAATTAAGTTATTTTCACTAAATTTCTGAAATTTTGGTAAATTTAAGTGATTAAAAATAATTAATAACAAATAGAATTAAATACGGGAAAAATAGTAGAAAATTATAGATAATTAATATAAGCTAAGGAAAATATCGGTAGTTATAAACAATAACTTTTCACTTATAGGGAAATTTAAGGTACCAAAAAATTGAGTGCCGGAGATGGTGAGGATGAGCGTACGGGTCCCATGCGACTTTGTTGTTGCATTCATGGCACGTGCATTTGCATTTAGAGTGGATTGAGATGTACGGGTCTCAGACGCTCGAGTGAGGTGGATCATGGTGTACGAGCCATGGGCACTCGATCATGGTGGATCATGGTGTACGGGCCATGGGCATCGGTTGTGGTGGGTTGTGGTGTACGGGCCACAGGCATCAGTCATGGTGGATTGTAGTGTATGAGCTACAAGCATCCAGTTAATCCCGGAATCATGCATTGCACATAGGTGTAGGGGCATATTGCGTGACATCATTCTTGTTGTGTGTGACACGGGGATGAAGCATGCATCACATACTTGCACATTTTATGTGGAGTGTTTTACTTACCGCATTTACTTTATTTTATGCACGTTATATCATGTTTATGTGTTATGTGGTCATATCATTTCGGTATGCGTAATTTGTATTGGTTTGAGGCGGGCATCTACTGAGTGATTTTTGTCACTCACCTCTACTTTTCCAGGTGAGCCGGAGGAGGACTACGAGCACATTTTTGTTAAGGACGGGGCGGACATAGCTGAGTGGGCTGGTTGAGAGCTGCATCTAGGATATGAGGGGGCATTGCAGCTGGCTGTTTCTTATTTACTGTTCGAGGATTTTCACAGACTTTGTATTACTTTTGTTATCAGGATTTTTATTCAGTGATTTAGTGACGATTATTTGAGTTTAATTTAATTCATGTTTTATGTTTCTGCGAGAAAATTTCTACGTCATTTCTGACATGTAAGAGATTGATTCGACACTTTGTATTCTCCTTAGCGAGATACGGTGGGTGCACCTGTTCCCGAGGCTAAGACTCGGGAGCGGGGCGCTACACGACATGGCTGCTGAGATTCGTTTCTACCTGCTCCTTCTCTTTTCCCTCCCGGTTTTCTAAATTCCTAAGTTTCTACAGAAACCTACACTAATTCTTTCAAATTCGAGATATATATAGACAACATTGTCGGTTATCATAACTACAGACGCGCATTCTCTTTCTTACCGTTGTGGATAGCATTAATTAACGCCACGCTTCTTTACGGTTATATCTGGGTATTACCAACTGTAAACGCGTCAATGTAATAGGCAATCGAAAACGTGTCTTTTTCTTCTTTTGTTTTTTTACCGCTATAGGAGATTGTCTTCTGACTCTTTTTTCTTTTTTAGTTTTTTGTTACAAGAATTCATTTGTTCTATGAATGCACTATTTATAAAAATTAAAGTTAGAAATTTGTTACTAAAATATACAAGAAATATGATATGTGTATATGTGGGTATACCCAAATAGTTTAGACTTTTTAAATGTTCATGGTAATTTTTTATGTTGAATATATAAATAAATGAAGTACTAGAATTTGGCCAAATGTTGACTAAGTGTCGAATAATCAATTAGTCCAATAATAAAATCTTAAGTTTTAGCAACTATTTTTAATATTTTGTTCTAAGAGAAAAATGGCTGTGAACGTACTTATCTTGTTTATATAATTGAGAATTAAAAAAGTTGTTATTTAAGCATATAAATAAACATGAAGCGGGAGTTTGCATCTTTATAAGTTTACTAATTTGTAAATGAAACCCATAAAACAAACAAGACAATACTTTATCATCTTTTAAAAGTATTTTTCAGTATATATTTGCCATCTATCTTTTTTAGTTTGTAGGGTGTTTTAATGTAAGTTTGGAGTGACGTAATAAACTAATTATTCAATAAAAAAAGATACGTATTTTGGAGTGATAGCATAAAAATAGAAAATATGATTATGTACTTAAATATTTATAAAAAAAAATTGGAAAAATAATTCATAAATAAGAAGGCTAACGAATGATGATCGATAGACTGAATGCTTATCATCCTTAGCGAGAAAAGGCACAAAAGGAATATTATGTTTTGTTCAACAGCATTCGTCATCATTCAGCTTTCATAATCTTACAATATATGTGCAGTTAACTATAAGTTGTTCTAAATACATATAGCAGGAATAACACATTGGTACCAAAAATCAATGTCCTCAAATCGTAAAAGGTGCAATTTTACTCGATAAAAGGTAGTCTTCCTATCACACGAAAATTTTTTGCATAAGGTTTTAGTATATTTAGAATAAGAAAAATACATGAATTATTGAGTTGTTTGGAAATAAACGAATCACGTTGACTGTCCTACCACCACTAGAGTTGACATTTTCTTATTGGTTTGGTTGTTTGCATCTTTGGATGCATTCCCAACCTCAAAAATCATCATAAATGATATAATTTAGGTCATTAATCAATCTCCTAAATTGGAGATCGGTGTTGTTTGTATTTTCTATGTACTAGTTTCTATGGTCCACGCAAATGACCAGATTATGGGCCCACCCAAAAAATAAAAATTGAAGACTAATTGCTTAAAATGCATCTTATAAGAACAAGAAATTTTGGGATTAATATTATTTAGAATGGGGTTAGCCTTCGATTTTCACCATAAAAGCTGTAAACAATCTAGCTATCTTCAGTCAACGTTAAGGATGAAAAATAAATAAATGACGCATAAGAGAGTGGAAGTACGCTAAAGTCTAAACCCCCTCTTTCTTATTTTGTTATAAAACTTACAGAAAAAGCTTGATACAAATAAGTAGTTTTAATTGAAAAAATTTGTTTTGACTGTAAATTTGGAAGAAAACTCAAATATATACAAAACGATTTTGTCAAAATGGTCCAATGACATACAATATGGTTTTGACAAAACCGTATGATACTATTATGACTTTTGGCAAAAAGCGATTCTACCAAAAACGGTTTATGCCCTTTTTTAAAAAAATTTTATTTTTTCAATAACAAAATAAGTTTGTATTCAAACACAATGGGTTGTGCCCTTATATCTCGTATATTTTCACATCTAGCGCCATTGTGTTGTATCGTCGATGAAAAGACCAAACAAAATGACTAAATCTTGTAGTGTAACAATGCCCCCGCCGTAAGCTAAGTGAAAGAAGTAGGTCTCCTGTTGCTACCTCCCCACAAATACAGTGATCAAATCATGATCCATCTTAACCTTATCACAGTGTAGTGCTCCCCAAATCCCCACATGCTATATGCATCCCCTACAACTAGCAAGGATGATCGGATACCTGTAGAAGACTACTATCTTCATCACATCTGGTGTGTTGTACCTAGTGCTACTCCTAAGATGGAGGATCATATGGTTGCCCTGAAGCATTAACAAATCTCATATATCCGGTCTCAACTCGTCAATAACATTGTTACTATTAGCATAGGACGTTGTAACTAAACCTAAATATGTAATTAACATAAATTAAACTAAATACAAACATAAATGCAGTACATAAAAATAAATAATTAACCTAAACTAAACGAGTTACATGTTTATGCAATCGAAACAAGTAAATAATAACAATTAAATACTAACATATGTTCATGCAATCGAAACAATTAATTGAGAATAATTAAATACTAATATAGGTTCATCCAAGCAAAACAAGTAAATAACAATAATTCAATATTAATATATATTCATGAAATAAGAACAATTAATTGACAATAATTAAATACTAATACATATTCATGAAACTAAAAACAATTAATTGACAATAAATAAATACTACTTAACACGCATAAATTATACTAATTAAATAACAAATAAAATTACAACAAATAAAAAACACAAGAGAGAAAGTTCGAGTCTATCTTCATGTGTATCTTATGTTGTGTGTAGATTATATCAGAAATTTGTTGCGTTTTAGAAGCATTAAAAAAAATTTGAAGTGAAAACGAGGGGTTTATATATCCAACTACGATGTGGCAAAAGACGGTTCTGTCAAAGCAGTATTGTGCAAGAAAGACGGTTTTTACATAACCGCCTTGTTGCAAAAGTTAGAATAACACAAGAAGATTTCATGAAAGTTATGTTGCATGTATAATATAGTTTTGATAAAACTGTCATGTATAGATGTGAATTTTCTTTCAAATATGTAATAGA
>AP025041.1:341115-351877 GCA_036186865.1 Eustoma russellianum
GTATACAATTAATGATGACAAATTAGTCAATAACTATATTTTTTTCATTATTTATGGAATGTAGATAAAAATTTGGGGATGGACGAAAACAGAAATATGAAGTGTTCTTTTTTTAATTTGAGATAGTGGAATATATGTGCAAGGTAAAATACTTTACTCATCATCTTATTTCAGTCAATCATACTCAGTATATCCTAACGAAGCAAAAACTATCGTTAGAGTTGGAAGAGAGTGAGCAGTAAGCAAACAATACTTCTATCCTAAAAGATAGAGAGTTTGATTCTAGCGAAAATCTCAACTCTATATGTACCTGAATAAATAAAATGACATTATCAATTTGATCAAGGACTGAGGGAAATTCTGTAAAGGAGACAATATTATCAGAATTGTTTAATTATATGTGTATCAAGTAAGTTAGATGCAACACTACAAAAGGCAGGCTTGGAGGCTAAATTGAATGGAGTTTTCTGCATGCGCTTCCTTGCCGTTACATGTGGTTCAATAATTCCTTGCCCTTACATGTGGTTCAATTTTAGCATTAAATTACGTGTTGAAAAATTATCGTGGAAGACGTGGCAGCTGCTGCCTTATCTATGTATATAATTTATACTTGCTTTCTTATCTTCCCTATCGATAGCTTTTTGTTGTCGTTGGGATATATAAGTATGATTGTTGTTGTTGTATCTTATCTTCGCCGGGATGTCATCTATATTGCTATGCGTATTGTAAATAATAGAGTCATATATTCTTTTGCGTACCAATAGAGGTATGTAACAACTAAAATTATAAAGTGAAATAGGTGTTATGTGGGATATCAAAGGCAAAAGGAGGAAATGAAGTGGTGTTTCAAGATGGCAAGTCCTGACCCGTTTGATGCCATTGTCTTTGCCACCGGATTCAAAAGATCCACCAACATGTGGCTCAAGGTAACTGAACACCTGTTTTGCTGTAGTTATATTTTCTATTCTTTACACTATGTTAATATTTGCTATATTTTAACTATTCTTTACTCTCATACATGCATCTATCCTACCTGGTCTTACCATTGCATTTGTCCCGAAATTTAGCAATTTAGAAACAACAAAAAAGGAATCACTAAATTGGATGCTTCTTATATTGTAAGTAGCAGTTGATCGACAAAGCTTGACGCGATTTTTTCATTATGGGTCATCAGGAAACAACATCTATGTGTTTCTACACATAGATATGGTTGCGTACATCTAACTCTCCATACCCCGTCATAGGTGGGAGCTTCTGAGTTAGGAGACATGTTGTTGTTGTATAGGTCATATTCTTTTTTAGCAAATTAAAATCAATGAATGTTAAAATACATTTAAAATCGTTTCAAAGCTCGTGTTACCCGTTGTCCTACATGTAACAATATAAAAAGTAATGTTAAAACTAAGTTGAGAAGATAGTGTATTGTTAGTTTTGTAAAGCTTGTGCTAAGACAACGTAACGATATACTCATGTACAAAACAACTGGATAGAGTCGTACATGTAATACATTACTGCATAAATAATGTTCTACTAACTGCCCAATGGCGTTCACCATGACGATGAAGCTATGCATAAGACCAAATACATAGGTAAGTTTAGAATAATCCCAATGCCTTTTAGGTATAAAACGTATGAAGACAAAGCAAATGTAAATTAGCCAAAATTTAAAAAGTTTCTAAATCAAGTATCACATATTTTTTTATTGCTGAAGTACTGTATATATTAAATGTTAAAAAACCGCTATCCAGGTTTTCATGTCGTCACTGGATGTTTCTGCAACCAATTACCATTTTTTGAATAAAAAAAATGTAAGAACAAGAGTTTGAATGTTTTGCATAATGGGGAAAAAACATTTAGATAAAAAATTATCAATTCAGAAACTAATTGTTTGGATTGTATTATAGATTACTTTTATTGTTTTTAGATTTAATACATCAAAAGATTTGTCCTTTTCTTTTATTTGGAAGAAAAATAGTAACCCTCATTTAAGCAGTGTTTGCTATCAACCCACCTCTCGTCCCAAAACTTAAAGCTCAAACATTTTACGAGGCCGGATTGTCGCAATAATGGCCAATGAATTTTTAGCCTGAGGACTGGACCTGTTAAGTAGCCAGGGGTTTCTAAGAAAACCTTATGTAAAGTTAATCCAATAAATAAAATTATGTAAACATTAAACAAGTTAGTGCCCGAATTCTTATTTCATACATTTAAAATAGTCAACGCCATGTTTTATGAAGTGGTGTTCCATTTTTATGTCGAGATTGCGACACAGAATTTCCTTCACAATTAAGGAGGTCAACCCAACCATCTTCATTTCCAAATTTGGTCAATTATGCAAAGAATGGTTGTTGTTGACTCTTCAGTTTCTGATTTTCCTACGATACTTACTATCCTCTTCCTTTTCTTTTTTTTTTTTTTTTGGTGGTAGGGGGATGAGTATCTTCTAAACGAGGAGGGACTTCCAAAACCTTCATTCCCAAATCACTGGAAGGGGAAAAATGGTTTGTATTGCGCTGGATTGAGTAGAGCAGATTCATGGAGCCGCCGTTGACGCTGAGAACATTGCCATTGACATCAATACTCTTTTGCAATCTCCATAGCTGCACATCAGCTTCTTTTTTTTTATATATATATATCACAAACTACTGTATACATACATATATGTACCGTATCAATCATCAAATTCTGTGTTGTGTTTATATTTTCCGTTTCTTTCTTCTTCTAAGTGTCTAACTATCATTATTTGGGTACTACAAAAGCCACCCCCGGGAGGGAGAGTTATCCCTCCTCCCTTAATAAGCTCTTCACTTGTGGTCTAGCTTGCAATAATACAATACGAACAACAAAACTTTTGGTATGCGTTGCAAAGATAATACAACATGGCAAATGTTTCATTGTATACATGTAATATAATATGCAGAAACACGTCTCAAATGAGTGTTTAAACTTGGACGTGATGCGAAGTTTATTTTACTAGGAAAACTTCGAGCATCCCAAGTAATCTCATTTGTAAAGTTCTGCACAAGAACAGGAGACTGTGTTTCTCTTTTCACATCTCCATGAATGCTCATGTGGAAAGAATCAGTGCCCAAATTTGCCTCATCTTACAATTACAGGACTCTTCAGTCTACCCTACTCTCCTTGCACGAATATCAAGAGTTGGACCATAGGAGTGCATTATACCCTTCAGCCTTCAAATAAATTAGCACCTATGGTTACTTCAACAGTCCTCTTTTAGATATGACCTTTGTTGTAGCCACCAAAAAGTGTCCCAGAAGATACTTATCTACCTGAAGACACTTCTCACGTAAAACAGTCATTTTCTTTGCAATCGGGTCTTATTACACCCAAAGCACACCCTCAAATCCAAACTCGGAGTTTTGAAGCCGGACTATCACCAAAAACTTGCTGATCCATACTTTGCTTTTCTTCAACTGAATCAATGTATGGTTCTGATAGATCCAAGGATCTTTGCGATGGTATTCCATAATCTCTTAGGATGCAGGCAGAGGCAGCAAAAGCAGCCTCCCTTTCCAAAACTACCAGGTAATTGTCATCGAATTCGAAGACCAAATACTTGTCCATACAAGCTAAACAAGCATTCAAGTAAGCGTTCAAGCAAATACACGTAATATTCAAGGAAGTTGATGGGTGACATGTAAACACTTACAATCTAGTAGGTGCGCCAGATGGTGAATATTTTTTATTCTTACTCCATTTAGCCGTAGAACCTGCCATTAGTTTCAAATAATTCCTTCTTAATTCATCAAAATAGGGTAGTCCAACAAAAGTGACAACTATGCTTGCCTGCTCGTTGCTCATGCCCTCATAACCTATGTTTCGCCTCATTTGCCAAAACCTGCAAGACACACAGGCACAGAGACAAGAAAATTTAAGGATAATAGATAACCGTTTCCTATCCAGCTTATTTTATTTTATTTTGTAAGTTCCGGCTTATTTTATTTCCTCACAATAGTTCAGGACTCTCCTCTTTTACCAGGGTAGGTAAAAGAGTATGGAAAATAGATTTATCATAATGGATGAATAGAGGTAATTAATTGCCTGCGAGAGGACCACAATTTGTTCTCCACTGAATCTAGCCAAAGAATACCTGGCTTTAGTCAATAGTTTCAGCTGTTGACACAAAAAGACAATTAAACAGGAGTCAATATTCAACATAAAGAAGCATCCAAAAGCAGATGGAATTAATAAAAATCAACCCCAATATTGTCTTCACATTCTTCCCTGCAAAAAAAAAAAAAAAAAATTAGTCTTGATTAGAGCTTTCCCATTCAAACAAAAATACAGAAATTTGTAAACTGCTGGCAGCAAAGGTACCGCCAAGTGACAGGGCATACTCTATGAGTGGTTCCGATAGAGGTGTAAAAACCAAGCCAGCAACTATTAAATATGAAGGCTGACCGCCTTCAATGTGATATGGCACCTAAAGAAAGCAAAAGCATGTCGGGTCAACCAAAAATCCGAAGATTCTCAAAAGAATCGAGAAGTGGCATACATCATTTCACTTTTACGTGACATACCAAATGCACGCTGGGATTCAAAACAGTTTCCACTTTCATGGGTGCCCCCATCTCTGATAATGCCTAGCTCTGCAACATCCCCTGCAAATCTGAAAATTGCACATCCTGAGATCTAATATAGGCAGCGAGAAAGAGTAAAGGAAGGGATGGGGAAAGGAATCTGTGACTTGTAGTTGGTACTTAGGGCCTAGTAAGGATGGAGCAAAAACAGGGAATACTTACAACAATGAACTACTTACAATCTTATGTGCAACAGAATTTTAAAGGACTTGAGGCAGTGGATAAAGAATTTGTAACAGCTTTCAGCCAATTACACTTTGAAGTCAACAAAAGTCTTACCTCAACATATCTAAAACCCAAACAGGAAATTGGAGACAGCACAAACTTAAGGTCTTGAGAGATTCAATAATTACTTTTGACTAATGAGATAGCGGAAAGCTATGCGTTCACTGGATCGGAACGGCACTGTCCCTTCGCATCCAACCCGAACATTGTCAAAGCTGACAATCACATCCCCCTGAATGAGAGTGATACAACCACGTGACTCTCCTTCGTTAATTTTTAAGCACTATTGCAGCAAGCAAAAGAATGAAGAGCGATTCATAAACACTAGAAACTGAAAAAGGATGAAAAGAGGAAGGTATAGGGTGCAGTACACAAAGCCATGACTAATTTGCTCAGGACGTCATATGTATAAACTCTCTAGTATCAAACCAAGAATCACCAGAAAGGTGGCATGCTCCGAATAACATAGTCATCCCAACTATAACAAGAAGAAAAAGAACAGAAAAAATGACTATTATGCTTTGGTACCGTGATAGTTCTTCATACTGCAACCTGCCAACTTATTTAGTTGCAGTAGTAGCAACACACCAGCAATGGCAAATCTTGAGCTTAAAAGTTAAACTAATTCTCTTGCACACAAAAATAAAAAACTGAATACTTACTAACTTGTTCTCTTCCTTCTTTTTTCCATTTCCTCTTCTTTTGCCAAATCAAATATTTAAACATAAAGTTAGCATGTTTGAAGAAACTACGTTGTTAAAACCCATTATACACATTCATGAAACCAATGGTTCTGAGTTAGAAATATATTGACCTCATTATAATTTAAAACTAGGCATCAAAAAGGTAAATTTACAATATGAATGCAATCAATCTCTATGTACCCTTAAATAAATATTATTGAAATATCATCCAGGTTTTGACACAAAAATCAAGAAAGCAAAAGAAAGGCTAAAAAGATATCAAAAAGACAAAAATACTATTATTCTTTTAGTGCCACTCAGGTGATGGTTGAAAGCACGGACAAGTGGAATAACCATTTGATAGAGTGGGTAATAAAGTATAAGAGTAAAATGGCCAAGAAAAAGCAAAGTCTTTCTGGGTCTTCTAAGCCACAGATAATATAAAGACAATTTTTACAAAATTGCGACTTCATTGAATAACACAATGAGTGTTGGTACGAGACTTGCTGTTTTTCATAGTTAATAAGCAGAGGTGGACATAACTCTATTGAAGTTAACACGCACACACACTTAGGCATGAAACACAAAAGAAAAAAGAAAAGAAAGGAAATAAAAAGGATGTGTGTAGTTTGATTAATGTAAAAGAGGGTGGGAGAAGTTTTTCCTCCGATGAAGATGCTCTGTTTGATCTCGCATTTTCTGTCCAAAACAATAAGGTCATGTGCCACATATACAGATCTAGGAAGAGTGAAGTGCACATGGCAGCCCTCATTAAGTTGGTTAGAAAATGAGAGTCTAAGGTGTTAGAAGATCTTAAGCCCTTTTTCTCCTCCAATAATAATTCTTCGCCCTCCAAATGCAAGGAAACATGGCATCACCATTTTTTGCGCATTATACCAAACACAAAGGAGTTATTTACTTTCACTAGGGGGTTCACAGTTAAACCATATATGGTGTGAGGGAAATGTTATATTCCACTTAATCTATATCATTATACAAGTTTTCTGAGTTTGGTTGGTCTACAATTTTTTTCCTTAAATTTAATCATCTTAAAATTAATCTACCCATCACCAACACCAATAACGATAACAATAATGATGAAAAACAATGGTTACAGCAGAAGTAAATAGTACAATATATATTCCTTTAAAAGAAATTGTTATACCTCCTTCAAACAATTATTGGCATCGGAAGTTGGTTCCACTCTGCGCACAAGTACACCCTTCAGCAACAAGGGTAAAATATTAGACAAAGGCAAAGAGCGGAGATACTTTGTAATGAACTGAAATACCAACATGAACTAAAACTACAAAGCCAACCAAAACCCAGACATCACTTTGTGGACAAAAAACATGCATAATGCAGATTTGATTGTGTAAAATTGCTCTTTGGTCCGATTTCTTCTTGCTAACCCAGTCATTAGCACTGATGATGACTGGAAAAGGAATAATTAAATGAAGAGAGGAATAGCCAGTATGCAACACCACCCAAGTTGAGTCAAAAATATGTTTCTCCCTTCGTTTCATTTCCAACAGATATATTCATGATTTTGATGTTGTCTCCATTAAAGTTGGTTTCATTCTTTTTTTTTTCTCTTTTTCTTTTTGAGGGGCTGCAGAATGTTTGAACCATGCATATTTTGATGTCGTCCCCGTTAAAGAGTTAAATTACGAGGTTGAAACAAATTCAAGAAAACAGGCAAGTAGGAGAACAGAAAGCGTGATTCTACTTTCTGATCAAAAGAGCAATGAAGGGAAACCAACCACATGCTTAAACTCCAGCTTGTGCAATAACTACTTGAAATATTAAGACTAACTTTTAGTCATGATGGAACTTTTAGGCGAATAGAAAATAACCTCATATGATGGAACTTTTAGGCATGTGCGCGAAGCGCAGGATTTTCCAACTTTTGCAGCATGACCCCAAGGGACGGGAAACCTGGGCAGACAGGCATGCTTCAGATGACATGAATGATAGATTTCAAACTTAACAATGGTCAATAGAGAAAGATCAGATAACAGATTTAATCTAAACCATAACCACCTCAGTGAATGGAGATCCCGGAAGTGTTGCCAATAGATGCAGAAGATAATCGTGTTTACACACTACCATGAGAAGAGAGGTGAGGGGATGGAAACAGGACACAGGAGGTAAAGTCTCTAGCTTAACCAATACAATCACATGGCCAACAAAATAAGGACATCATTTACATCACCAAAAAAGCCTGTAAACATTAAGAAACAAGTTGGAAGACTTGCATAAACTCATAAGTTTGAAAAGGTAGGAAATATTTAATTAGCCCAAAACTAAAATTGTATTTTACGAGTTAGCGATAGCAAGAAGGTCATTACAAAATCCATGTCAGTTGTCATCCACATGCACTTGTGACATTTTTTTATTAATAAAATTAATAATTTCTGGATTTTTTTAAAGGAAAAATGCTCTAAAGTTGGGATTCGAAAGGCACGACACACAGCAACCTTTTTACTAACAGGCATAAAATTTTCAATATATTTTGATAAAAAGAGCACATTTAAATAGATAATAATAATTTCTGAATTTCATTTAGAGGAACAATGTTCTTAAGTTGGGATTCCAAAGGTATGAAACCCAGCAACCCTTTTACTAACATGTTTTCAATATGTTTTGATAAAAAAGCACATCTAAATAGAGTGGTTTGGGCAGTGACAAATCTTTGAGTACCAGAAACTTGTAGCTAGTGGTGGAATATAAACACGCTTACCAGTGTACTTCTCATTCCTCTCATAGTCTTCAAGAAAATGAGAGACAACAGTAGTTGGGATTACATAACCAATATTTTCTGCCTCATCAGATCTGTAGACCTAAAAGAATTTGTTCAGAGGGGAAAAAAACATGAAATAAAACTACAAAGTATGAGAAATCTTAAAAGAATCTGTACTAAACCCCTAAATAGACATTTTAAACTACAATAAAGCACATTATGGTGAATATCCAGTGAAACCACTCCCTGAGGACTTTATTTGCCCAAAAAGGTATATACAAAGAGAAGGCAATGTATATTTGCTGAAACCAAGGGAAGAGGGATGGAATTTGGGACAAGATAACCAAGACCTGAACTTTAAGCAAACTCAAAAGTACTTCTACTAGAAAAGGAAAAAAGAAGTACCTGAAATGCAACACCGATGCACTCACCCTGATCATTAAATGCAGGGCCGCCACTATTACCTGCAAATTACAGTAAACAACATTGAAGACACACATGACAAGTATCTCAAAATGCATGTTTACATTCAAATCTCCAGCAGACTGTCAATCAAACATATAAAGTTAAGTCAAATGTTTATACAAAAATCTCCAAACACCCCGTCAGTAAATCGTGCCAGGATATTTTTTAAAAAAACTTGATGTGTTGACCACCACCAGAAACCAAAGAAACAGTCTACAAGGCTCTTACCAGGGTTAATGGCTGCATCAATTTGAATTCCCAGCAAGTCAGATGATCCATGAGCATATGCCGTCACCTGATGTTACAGACAAGTAACTATTACATCTTATTGTTTCCTTTATGTGACCCATAAGCAAAAAATATTTGTAACAGAAAAAACAAGACATGCAAGATGCACTAAAGTATGCAATCAAGATGTGATTAAACAGAAGTAAGAACAGATTGCATTGCCAGTATCTGACTCTAAAGCACAAAACATAGCAAGATTGAAAGGAAAAAATAGAGTTCATGAGCTTAAAGGTTCGTAAACTTAAGTATCAAAGTGATGCGCCGTCATCGTCAAGAACCAGGTACGGGAGTAAGACATGTAAAGCGAGTTCCTTTCTTCGATGTCTTCCTTTTTAAAATGATATTCAAAGGTTCTTATGGATGCCCCCGGATCTTAACTTTAAATGCCAAATGCTGTCATTTTAACTACATTTGAACCATATACCAAACCATTATCCCATAAACTAGTATCTTAGCCAGGTCCGAAGAATGGCATCATTCCTCTGAGTTTCTATACAAATAATTACTGTATTTACGATTTCTGATTTGTACTTTTTGGCTAATTATAAACCAATATAGAGGCTCCTACCAAGCATGAATGATTACGTATTAATAATTACATGAAATGAACAAGAAAACCTAATAAAGTCTCCAGCTAGTACAAATTTTGAAACAAAAACACCACAACCAGTAGTAAACTGCATTACTAGATCATATAAATGCGGAAAACTGATGCACTACCATAACCTCAGAAGTCATCAATTAAACCGACCTCTATTCTTGATACCACCCCCTTTGTAACTGAAATGGTATCACCTCCAAGCGGATATCCTACGACAGTTACTGCTTCCTGTCAAACAAAAGAATTTATTTAAGGCCCCAATAAGCTGAACGAAAAATACTATTGGACTTAGTTAATTGATCCAATTTCACGAATACTTCCATAGAAAATCCTGGAAAAAAACCCGAGCAGTCGTAATCACCAGTACTACAGAAGCGACTGACTGAAGCACGTAAAAGCAATTAAGAAAAAGAACCACACATGATTAATTAATCAATGATATGACCAATCAAGACAAGTTGAAGGTCTCTGCCTCCTAAGTATATTAATTAAAATGGTGCAAAACTCCAGGGTTCAACATCGTACAGTATCTAATGAAGGAAGGTACAATGTCGCCAAGACTTATCTACCCAACATCTGATTAACATGCCTATAATACCTTACCGTTTCAACGACTCATCTCCAAACATTTGTAAGTCAAAGAGCAACAACAATGAATACCTATTATTGAAGACTACTATCTTTTACGCAGGTTCTTTAAGGCTTAGAAATAAACCAAGAGGAAGGCAACTTGGAAGAAGGGAGGAGGGTGAGAATCATCTAAAGACAGGTTATCAGGCCATCAGATATACATGTCAATCGGCTATAAAAAGCCATGCACTTCCTCTTGCAAAACCCTCTCTCATGTATAGTTTTTCTAGAATATGAAAAAAACTAAGAATGGTAAATGAAACCAAAAAAGTACAAATACATGAGATATATTGCAATATTGAAGATTGAGTGGCAAAACCAAGAGATCATATACTCAGACATTGAGCTAAATAACCCATAAAAAGTTCTGAATCTCAAAACAAAGCAAGAATGACTATAAAGAGCACCTGTAAGTGAGGCAACTGTCCAAAATGAAGGGGTTCAACTCCCTTCCAGAATTCCTCATTTTCTACTGCAAGGAGGGCCATATCACACTCTACACCTCTTGCTAGGACCTGTAAATAAC
>AP025041.1:361967-375436 GCA_036186865.1 Eustoma russellianum
AAACCCTAGATGATATCTGTCGCTTCTCCGACATGTCTAATCCCCTCACCCCTCTCTCCTCCCTTAGTCTTTCTCACGGTTCGATTGTTTATCTCGCTTACGAAGGTGAAAGGACTGTTCGTGGAGGCCCCGCCGTCCATCCTGCTGGCTCCTTCGGCAAGAAGATGACCATGGACGATTTAATTGCTAAACAAATGCGGATTACCCGCCAGGAGAACCCTCATTGTGAGCTGGTGTCCTTCGATCGTGACGCTGCTAACTCCTTTCCAGCATTATGTGAATGAAAACCTAGCTTTTGCTGTGAAGCGTGGGGGTTTTATGTATGGGACAGTGTCACCTGAAGGTAAAGTTGAGGTTGATTTTATTTACGAGCCGCCACAGCAGGGGACGGAGGAAAGTTTGATTCTTTTGCGGAATCCTGATGAGAAAGATTAGTGGAAGCAATAGGGATCGGGTTAGGGATGAGGAGGGTAGGGTTTATATTCACCAGACGATTAGTCAGATAAAAAAGATTATACGATGTCGAATGCTGAAATTTTACAGGCGCAGAGCTTCAAGGGGAAGGTGATTTGAAGGAATGGGTAACAGCAATTGTGAAAATGGAGGTGAACGAACTGGGGCTCCTGACGTTCATTTGAGGCCTTTCAGATGAGTGAGTGATATGTGTGTTAGGCTGTTTAAGGAAGGGTGGTTGAGACAGAGATGACAGAGGGGGCTGATCCAAAGCTATCTAAGATGAAAAAGGAAGTAGTTGTCGGAGGGAAGGACACAAAAGAGGTTGATAATGATTTCTTCCTAGTAGTTGTCAAGATATTTGATCATCAGGTATGCATTACTCTCAGAATTTCGAGAAGTAGTTAAATAACTTGAAAAATATTTTCTTTTTCTTGTGCGTGTTCAGTAGCTTGACTGCCTTTGTCCTTACTTGAAACTTGCTTGCTATTTAAAGGGGAAGTGAAGTTCTTTACTGTGGTATGGGTAGATTGCTTTCATTTAGACAAAGTCAATTATTTTGGCTCTGTGAATGTTTTCAGGAATGTAAACGTGGGCAATTCCATCGTATTTCCTTTTGGTCTTCCCCTCAATCATAAGTTTTAAAGCTTTGCATTTGCAATCCATGTCCATTATACATGCTATCTTTCAGCCAGACATATCTTTGTGCTTGATTCTGACTTTTCCTTCTATGACCCTCTATTTGGTTATCTACTGCATTATGATTTTCTTATTTAACTTGAGATGTTTTAAAGTTTGCAGCTTTATTCGTGTTATCTACTGCTTTAAATTTCATTATTTTACTTGAAACATTTTAAAGCTCGAAGCTTCTTTGCTTCAAGTTGAATGGTGGTGCCCATCATTTATGTTGACTCTCTCTAGCATTGATTAAATTCATCTCCGGATAAGTCAGATTTTCTGTGTTCTGGAATCCAATTCGGGCTTTTACTTTATTGTGGCAATCTAGTTTGAGAATCAACCTAGACCATGTTTAAAAATTAACGTTATTGCATTTGAAGTTTTGTTGTTTAGGAAAACATCTTTCAGAACTATTGAGACTCTTGTTTTTTAAGAAACCTGTCCTATACTGCTTGACTATATGCAATGATCAATAGAAAGAAAAGATTGAAACGTTCAAGATGCTTTAGCCATATGCAAGGGTACCATTAGATGCTTCCCCTAGATTTTGAGATACAAAAGACTTCTCATTCTGAAGAGATGGTGGTTGAGGGAAGGCATTGAAAAGGTATGACATGGATATTTAGGACTGGGAATAATATGGTACTTAATATATCATACTGCCAGTAGGCTGAATCCAGTGAGCTGGTAATTTCTGTTGAAGATTATGTCTTTCTGGAACATGTTGGTCTCAGGTTTGAAGCTCTCCTTTTAATGCAATTAGACCGGTTCTTATTTAGTTTGGTATCTGCTGTTGTACTTTTATATTTGAGTTACTCAAGTGGCATTTGTTGGAAGAGACTGAATGTGAGGAATGGCTGTGAAGTTTAAGCTGTAACAAGATAACTCTAATTTGTAGAATTACTGTCTCATAGTTGGTCTAAAGTATTACTGGAATGAAATTTCATCATGTACATAATGTTTTGAAGAGGCTATATCTCTTGCAACATGTAGTAGTTGAATCTATTCGTTCTTTTCATTGCTCATTCAATGTTCGTTGTCTATAACGTATTACTTAACTTTATTTTTCACATACATAAGTTGCTTCCTGACATAGCAGTGACACATGTAAGAATTTGTTGGTTATAGTTTGGCCATTTTTATTATTTTATTATGAGGAGTGCACTATGTTGTTCATATTCATGTATGTGACCAAATTTCTTGACCTATAAATTGTTAAATTGTTAATGAACTTGCTCATATTCATATCATCATAATTCTTTTTTTTTTCTTTCTTGGAACTGTTAAGAATGAATCTAAAGTAAACTGACAGGCATGACAAACTTACTAATGGACTTATTAGCATTTTTCGCTCAAGTGTGTTTCCACTTTGTCACATGGACGCTATATGCAATTTATTTCTTCAATGGTCCTTTTAAGTCTTCTTAGGATGTAATAGCAGGCATACTGTGGTTTGAGCAGCTGTATATGGTACTATATAATTGGAAGAAGTAATGCGCCACATGCATAACTACTCATACTGCATATTTGTTTGGTTCTTTCTGTTGACAGTAGTTATGTTAGTTTGTGGCTGTTTTTACTGCCCCAATAAATTTGTTTATCGTAATAGGCAAGCCTACTTTGATTGGTTGACCTCATGCGCAGCAAACCTTGTACTGTATTGTTTTCATGTGGGCTAATTAGCGGAATTAACTGTGGTTTTACCCTAGAACAGAGTGTCCTGTCTGCTGTACTAGGACGCCCAGTTTTCTCTTTCCCTTCCCCCCTCCCGTCTTCTCTTCCCCCCCCCCCCCCCCAAAAAAAAAAAAAAAAATTAAATGAAACCTAGATGAGCTGTGAGAACATGTCATTGTTTTAATAGCTCCTTTGAAGCATTACCGACTCAAATGTGACTGATTTATTGTCTTCACTTTTAAGAATATTGCTTCATTCAGGAGTAAATATTTTTCTATTCTATTTCTGTTGGTTGGGTAATGTACTGTTATATGGCTGGTGATGTTAGTGTCCATTATCTATAATTGCGTATGTTATGCACATCTTTTTCAAAATTCAGATTTCCATGACGAATAGTATAGTAACCACTGCATATACGAGTTTTTCCATGTTGCAGGGTCCTCTCTCAACAGCATTTCCTGTTGAGAACCGAAATGTGCCTTTGAGCTTGAGAGCCTTGAAAATCCATCTGGATAGAATGAAGAGTCGCCCATTTGTGAAGCGCATTTCTGATTTCCATCTTCTGCTTTTTCTCGGTCGGTTTTTAGATGCCAATGCAGATGTTCCGGCACTGGCGGAGTGTGTTCATACACAGACAGCTGTTCCAGAAGGTTACCAGCTGCTAATTGAATCTTTGGCCAACACATCTTAGATCCAGTAAATCATCTGTCTGAGGAAAGTTGATGAGCCGGTATGCCCGCTAGCTTAAGGAACTTTGATGAGATCATCTTTTGATGTGGGCCTTGTGTAGTGGAACCAAGGGGACGATCCTAAGTGTGGTATCCCAACTCTATGTTGCATGTGGCATTGTTTACCTTATATTTATTTTGTTATGATTTGAAGGGTTTCCTCTTTAAGCATAAATACTGGAATTAATTTATACTTCGTTCCTACAGAATCAGTGGTGTGGGTTTTGTTGGATTGGTTGGTACATATGCAGAGCTATTTAAGGCATTCTTTTATCCTTCAGTGTTGATCTAAATTAACTTATGATGCAATTGTAACTTCATGAAGTAAATGTTCTGCCGTGTTGGTGAGTATGAGGTTAGAGATTTATTTGCCTGATTGCATGAACAATTCAGTACTAATGATGGTCATATAACTTGATACTTTGTTGATGTTTCTTGGTACCTTTTAATAAATCGAGTGTTATTTCCATAATATTTATGGAAGTTCACATTGTCGCAAGTGTGAATCTTACATGTTTCTATTGGTAGTGCACAAAATTATTAACTAAAAGATCAAGGAGCGTTGTATGTAATAATAATTAGTCTAAACAAGGGCATAGCCGCAGGGCTCATGGCTTAATTGTGCTTTGTGCCATGGACAATCCCAACTCAACGATCAGAAGGGGCCTTGACCAGCAAGAGAGGTGAAGAAAATAAGAGACAATGAGAAAGAAAGATGGAAGAGGGGACTAAGTAAAGCTCGTCTGAAGCACTTCAATATGTTTGGGTATCAAGATGTAATGATTGCTATATGATTGCATTGTGCTTTAGAGTCGAACACTAAGACAAGAGGAGCCACAGTCCCGGCAAAAAAATGTCAACGGGTGTTATTGTACCAATATAATGAAAATCTAAATTGGTATAGGTTAAAGCAAATGCTCGGTATTTATTTATCACAATTACGACTCAGCAGGTTGGGATTGCCAGGAGAGATTCGATAGCGTTTAAAAGCTTTGAGAGTTGATATAGTCGGAGGTGGGCCAAATAAGGAAAATATTTGTAAAATGAGCAAACCTGAATAGATGGAGATGCGAGTACCAAACCCCGTGGCTCTGGCATGCAAAGCGAAGGATCTACCATTTGAGCTACATCCCCTTGTTTGACTTATGTCTCATGAACGGATTTGGATTCTCTCGCTACAAGATAAGCTAATGAGAATGAATGAAAGATTAGCTAATAGAAGACCTGAGGCATGATGGAAACAATAACCTTTACCAAGCGGTGAAGGAATTCCAAAATTCATGAATCTATTAATTTCTCTAGGAACATTAAAGCCGTTTTTTCAAACTATCTACTCTCAACAGAAGTTACAGAACGAGAATCACTGTCTCATGATAAATATACAGAATTTACACATCATCAGTTAAACCCAAAAAAATCAATACCCAGCTTACGTCTATAAAAGTAACACGATGATATGAAAAAGGGAATAAGCAGATTCACTGTTAACTAGGAGGTTCAGTTTTCCTTTTCCTGTGATACAGTCATCAAGACTTCAGTACAAGCAATGCTACCCTTTCAAACGAATCTATCAGGACACCATTGGACTATACCGTAATAGCGCAAAAGCCATGAAATTCGACATGCCTGAACTTCAAAAACAAGAACAAATGCAAAGGAGGGAAGAGGATGAAGGAATGGTTTGTGTATGTACTAGCAACAAAAAGGGAATAGTGTTACCCTTTCAAATGAATCCGCTTATCATTGCAATTACGGCTAAACGGCAAACAAACAAAAATACTAGATCCAGATGGCTAATAAGAAAATCCACTTCAGATAAAAATGGATATATATATATATATATATATATATATATATATATATATATATATATATATATATATATAGACACACACAAACACATTGCTCCGAAGTTATGTTAAACCAAAAGACTACACAGAGATAACATCTGAATTGCAAAATCAGAAACCTAACATCTCTAATTCTGAACTAAAATTCCTGAGACAAAGATCCAATCTCTGGTTTTCCTTTCCCAGTCTTCTTAGGCAGCAGAATCTGATTAATATTGGGCAAAACTCCACCATTAGCAATTGTAACAGATCCCAACAACTTGGTTAGCTCCTCGTCGTTTCTCACAGCCAATTGGATATGCCTAGGTACAATCCTAGTCTTCTTATTATCCCTTGCGGCGTTTCCAGCAAGCTCCAGCACCTAAATCAATCAAAATTTGTTTGTAAGAAATCGATCACAAGCAGAAAAAAGATCATAAAAACAATTTAAAGAAGTGTAGTCGAATACCTCAGCAGCGAGATACTCGAGAACTGCAGACAAGTACACAGGAGAACCAGATCCGACTCGGTGAGCATAACGCCCCTTTTTCAGGTAGCGAGCAATTCGACCAACCGGAAATTGGAGGCCGGCCTTCACAGATCTGGTTACTGATTTGGAAGCATTTGGTTTGCCTCTGCCGCTGGTTGCATTCTTCGCGGTTGCCTGAGAAGCCATAGATTTGGAAGCTAGAAACTCTGAATATCGGAAATTCAAACTTTGAATTTGAGTTTTCGCGGGATAGACAATTGAACTGAATAAGAGAATTTGGGACCTTTATATAAGAAGTAATCCGTGTTCTCATTGGCTGGGATGGAATTGTCCGGATTGCCAACGTGTACAGCATATATTACTACATTTTCAGTATTGTTTATATCTTATTATTATTGATGCAAAGAATCTTGTGTCCTGCAACTACTGTTACTTTCTTTACTACTAACTATGCACAAATTTTATATTTTCCAATAATCAGAATATTGAAATTTATATTCCTCATACGATTGTGGACGCCGAAAATGAAAAAGCACTCTACTGGTAGCGATTGGAAAGGTATTTAAAATGACATATAAGTAACTTCTTTAACTAATGAAAAATTAAAAACTATATAGTGAGGTCTCTTGTTTCAAGTGTAACCATTTTGTTTGAGTTCCTTATCTTTTATTTATTTGTATTAGTTTACGTATATTTTTTTAGTTAAGAAGTAATTACCACTTTCATAAATGATAAAACTACTGTTTTTTAAGGCAAAGAACTACTGTATTTTTAGGAAATGTCATATATGTATGGTTAAAACTTTCCTACTCTGCTGAAAAGGAAAAAAAGAAAACGAAACTATAACCAGGAGCTTTGTCAATAAAGAAAAAGGATAAATTACAAAGTGATTTGAGTAACAACCAACCATTCGATTTTTAAAAAATGCAAAGAAATAAAAAATAATAACAATAACCAACCATTCGGCCCATATCCATACACAATACACATATGTCAATTAGGCCCTTCGTCAACCATTCGGCCCATTATAGTTCTTAGGTTCCACCTTTCCATGTAGAATGTTACAACAACAACACTTACTCATTATATCTCAAGACAGCAAAAATTATCGCTAGGGTCTCGGGAGAATCAGCAACATGCAAACAATACTTTCATCTAAAAAGATAGAAAGTTTACTTCCAATGAGACTCCGGCTCTATATGTATGTGATCCATGTATAACATTATGGTCCTTAATATATCCAATTTAGTTCCAAATACTTTAGCCTGCGAGTTAACGTTAGCGTGTTACCTTATATTTTGTTGCGTCCAACAATACTAGACGTAAATTGATTTGAAACCAACCTTTTTCTTTATTGATCCGCACTAAATTCTTTACCTTTTCTTTACATTTTTTTTTTCCAAAGCACTTCCTTACTAAAAAATGAATCAGCACACTATTGTGCATAAAAAATGTCACATCCATGAAACTATATTAAGAAAGAATTTTTTGAATGCATACATAATTGAACGGAGAGTTGATTCAATGAAAAAAAAAATATGACAATCAAGTATAAATGACTTCTCATCACCAGGATCACAATAGTCAAACAATAGGTGAACAAAATAAATAGTTAGTCAATGATTATTATAGTACGCATAAGCTATAACATGATTAATCAAACTAGGCATTATAATATCTGACCACTAAAAATTAAATCTGTGATGTCTATAACAAAATCGTTAACATCATGATAAGAAATTCATAATAATTCTCCACCTCAGTTGTTCTTTTATGTATTTAGAAAACAAGCAACGAGGTAAATAATACTGGTAGTTGAAGCACATTTTTCTTTATGTTTGAATAATATGTATGTATGTATGTATGTATAAATTAGTGATACAGTTTTTTGTTTCAAAAAGGATTATAATAATAATTTGAAATTGTATTTGAATTAATTTCGTTGTAATTATATTACTCAATAAATCCAGACAGGAAATTATGAATGTAAACAACATAACATATATCATTATTTTATACAGAAATACCTCATTTTTCACTACCCACCACCCCTTCCTCCTCCTTCCTTGCCACCGTCACGCTGATTTTTGCTTGCTTCTGTTGGAGATTTAAAGGTTTGGGCTTTGGCCCATTAATGAATGTTACAAAACTTGGTTGAGCAACGTATTTTGAGCTTAATGAGTTTCCGATAATGGAAATCGAAAACTAATAAATCATTAATTATCTACGTAACGAGTAGTTAATTTTTGGCGGTGGAATCACTCAATTACGATATCGGGTGAATGGGAAATTAATGCTCAAAGTGGATGGAAAACGTTGTGGATGGGTGACACGTCACCTTGTGGAGGAATACCATATTGGATGTGTCCATGTGGCGTGAAAAGCTTCTGACGGACATCGGTCGATGACATCGATCGATCGATGTCATCGATCGAAGTTGATCAGAGAGCCTCAATGATTCTGTCTTACATCGATCGATCCCTTCGATCGATCGATGTTACTTCGTTCGATCAAAGTAATCGATCGAAGTTGGACAGAAGGGTTCGAAGTGATTTTGAGTACATCGATCGATCGATGTGATCGATCGATGTTGAACAGCGTGCAGAATCCTTTCTGTTGTGCAGTTGTGTTTCAAACTTGAAACAAATACTATCCTCCTACATAAGATAAGATCAATCTGGTATTGGAAGATGCAGCTTTAATCTAACGGCCGAGATTTAAACTGTCTTAACCGCCCAACCGAATGTGGTTTCCATCTAACGCTCCAAGTTTAAACCTGCGAATCAGTTTTCGATCTAAAGGATGAGATTAAACCTTCCTAATCTAGATAGGAGGTTTTCATCTAACGACCTAAATTAAACTACGGTTTTGATCCAACGAACACGGTAACCTGTTCTCCAACCGACTCCCCTATATAAACAGGACTAGGGATGCATTCTAGACACACAATTTTTTTTTGGCATTCGTAGCATACAATTTCTCTGCATTCATAGCATTCAAGGTCTTCATCCCGTCCAAGAGAAGTCAGGACACTCGAAAGTTCGAAGCAGTTCAAGTTCAGCAGTGCTGCTCAACTGAACAGGTACCCGTTATATTCTGGGAGACGGTTGCTAACGCCGGTTGAGCACAGTATACCGGAGCAATACGTCTTAAGGACAGAGTCCTCGACTCGCCCCGGGTTTGGTTTATTTTGTTATTCCATACGCACACACTAAATGACTGCGTTTTAGTAAGGAAATGAGTGTATCCAACAGCTTCCACGGCGGCCGGACGTCGTTCTCGTATTGTTTGTTTTCGTTGTTTTAATACTCTACGTTTTTGTTTTACTCTCTTGTATTATTTCTTTTCCGTTGCGCATATTCTTAGTTGTTAAATATATTGTAAAGTATTTGTAACTGTAACTCATCTATTCTGTCAAAATATGGAATAAAACTTTTGACTTATTCGTTGCTAAAGGCGACAAGGTTGAACTTGACACACAAAAAACCATATTATTTGTCTTTATTTGCACGAGCTTTTCATTTGAAACTTTAAGAAATTTTTATTTTTGTTTTCAAATTGTTGAAATACAGGTTCCTCAATCGCTTGGTAATTCATTATTTCTGCAGTAAAATAGTTATATGTATTAAATAAAAATTAACAGGCCTCTAAGTTTTTCTTCTCTGTACATGGTTTTTCCCGGAAAAAGCACAACAATAACATTACCCCATTGCTTTAAAAGCTCCCACTTATGATAAAATACGAAAGGGTCGGATATACGCAAACATACACATGTGTCAAAAATATACAAAGGTTGTTTTCCGATGACCCATAATGAAAATTGCGTCAAGCTGTATCGATCAACTGCTACCTCACAATATAAGAAGCGCAACCAATTTAGTGAGTCATTTTGTTTTATTTCATTATTTTCTAAAGTCAAAGGAGAGTGTTTCTTTGACTTGGAAATGTATTTTAGATGGAGGAAAAGCACATTTATACAAAATAGCGATACAAATTGCAAAATAGTTACCTTGTATTAAAAATTGCACTCCACAAAATTAAAATAAACATAGTTTTAGATGTTTTACAGCTATACGTAATTTACTGTTTTGAATTTTATTAAATTAATAACAAATATAAGAAAATATTGATCAAAATCAGATTTTTCATGTGATAATAATATCCTTCAACAATAGGGAAGTTTCGTTTCAAGCAAAACAAAATGAACAAAAATAAAATAATCCAAAAAAAAATTGTAAAGGAGTATGATGAAGGCAAGAAACCCGTACACGCACGTAACCTTTTGCAAATAACAGTTGTAAAAGAACCAGCTTTCTACGTGTCGGGATAGAGCGGAAGCCACTACCAGCCGGAGCGAGATCTCCTAACCCCCATATGGACGGTAACAAAGGAACCCCTGTCACGTGGCAGCAGAAGGTGGTGAGGACTGGATGTGGGTGACTCCCATCCAACCTCACCACCCCTGCTATCACGTGGCGAGCGGTCACAAAAGAGCTGAAAGAATGAGCGGTCAGGGGATCCGGACCCCTACCACCCAAACACTGCTCCTGGTTCTTGACCTAAGGGTACATAAGGCCAAACTTGAGGAAATGAGATCTCTTCACCAACCACCCCCTTCTCCAACGTCCGATAGGTGGCAACAGAAAGATGGTGAGGCTAGATGCGGATGACCATCATCTAGCTTTATCACTTCTTGCTGTCACGTGTCGGACGGTGTGGAAGGAGGTGATGGTTCCGGCGGTAAAGAGATCCGGTCTCAAACTTGAGTGGCCACCCATATTAAGGTTTCAGCTTTAAAAATTACCACAAATATTTCTAATTCAAAATTTTATTGGCCCAAAGCAAAGCTAAAAGAGGACAGGGGAAACCTACAACATCAATACATATCAGAAAGTTAACAACAATAGGTAGAAGTTTGAGTCAAATTATCATTTTTTACACTAAAACATGTATTGATTTAAGTTATTTGTAGACATCAAGTATTTCGTTCATTTAAAAAATATTACTCTAGTTTGACTTAAAAATAATTTAAGAAATCATATATTTTAATCATTATTTATATTATATCATTACATGTTAATTGATATAAACTAAGAAAATCTTATAAACTATAATGATAATGTAATTTTTTAGAATAAGGAAAGTATTTTATTTTTATTTGGAAAACTGATGAATAATAAGATCTACATTTTTCATAATGTTTTTTAAAGTTAGAATGATGAGAATTCTTGGATTGATTAGGGACTGTACCTTTGGAAAAATAGTTAAATACTATAAATTGGACTTTTGGGCCTTAGAGCCGGACCTTTTCTCAGCGTCTCATTGTGTGTGGCACGTGCCTGCCCACCTCAATGCACGATAATTATTGCTACCAATTTCTAACGTCTTTGCTTGCTACTTTTTTTTTTATTTTAAAATAATCACTGTAATTGTTTGACCTGTTAAAGTTTCATAATAACTTACATTTTAGATTTATTAAACTGATACATGCCACATGATCTTACTTATTACCCTAAATATATTTTTGCCTTTTCTTTTACGTACATCAGTTTAACACTCTTCTTGCATATGTTTAATAAAAACTATATTATACTTTTGACTTTGTATATATACATGCAGTTTAATTAACTTTTTCTAATAGACATTTGTAGATACGTTTACAGGCAGATTAATACACGGACGTTATAAAAAGGCCATTGAGAGTAGGGCTAGAGACGATCCAAGCCGAACAAAATATTTTTTTATTGATTCGAATATATGTTGAAATTCAACATGTTCAAATCATCTCGAGATTGCTTGGATTGAAATAAATGAATGAGTATAGGTTAAACATAATTTCAAAAATGCTCAATTCGGCTTGATAATGCTCGACTAATTTCAACGACATTCAAGTTTGGACTCAAGTTCAACCTGCTCGACCGCTCATACGTGTGTATGTGAATGTGTGTATATCAATTTTGAATTTTATTCAACCAATCTTTGCATTTAAAAGCACAAAACACATTACCTATGTACCTTTAATCCATAATCAGCAATATAATTAAAAACATTCGACAAACATAAGTTAATATTTTTTATATAATATACTTGATAATGCTTAATAAAATTAGATAAACATTCAAATTTGATAGTCTAATATCGAATTTCATGATATACGTCATATGAACTAACTATATAGGGCAGAATCCCATCAAAATACGGGCTTGACTACCTAAACTTCTAATGTCGTGTGGGTTTCTTGACTTTTTATAATAGATGTTGCATGTGTACATTCGATGGAATGTTGTCAAAGAGAATTCGTAGCCTTTGTTCTAACATCTATGTTATTTTCAGTTAAACCATGTAGGATAAGGAATTAATTATTTAATCATGAAATTAATTTTTCGTTTTCACATGAACCATTACCATTCGTTGATTAATTTCGTTAAAGCTAACTTCGAATTATGCGGTTGGAGCTTTCAAATACAATTTTTTCCTTCAGGACATACATAGGTTTGAGAGCTTCAAGTATTGTAGCTTATCATTTTTTGTCTTCTAACAAGATTATACGCTTTCTTTGTGATCTTGAGATCACATGTTCGGGTTGCGAAAACAACATCTTGTATAAAGTGTAAGGTAACATTGCGTACATCCTATCGCGAAGCGATCCAGCTCCTCCCTAAACTCTACACAAACGCAGTAGCCTAGTGGGGTAGGAACACCTTTTTTTGGTTTGCTTTCTTGTGGTACAAGAATATTTTGGTTGAACGCAAACTTAATAAGTTCCAAATTGGAATCTTGTCACAGAACCGATATGTATTATACATACTGTACCGAAATAATATGTTCCCTTTTTGCACCCCTAGTCTGCAAACAAAGTAACATAGTAATATGTTTGCTTTTCTTCCTCTATCTTTAAATAATTGAAAGGAAAAGAAACAATTAATATGGCAAGAAGAATCATATTTCGTTCCACAAAAGGTACAATGATAGAATCAAACATAAGTTTATAGACTTTAATAGTGTCAGGAACCGCACCTTATTAAATTTACGAACTTTAGTGTTGTATAGGAAAGAGTTACCAAAAGGTATCTACCGTGCATGTGATAATTGTTAAAGCTCGATAAATTACTTTGGAAGAAAGACAAAGCTGAAAACACGACATACATGGGTATTACATCCACAAACGTCCTCCATCCAAACTCCAAACTAATCAGACACATAATCAAACAGTAAAAGGGACAAGAACAGCATCCCTTCAAAATTTGTAAATTTGTCTTTGAGATTATAATATTTTTACAAATGTAAAAAATGAAACTTTACGATTATCCGTACTTCTTATTCATTTTACCATTTTAATTCGTCTTCTGGAGGGGGAGAGGAGTGGAGTGGAGGAGAAGCGGGAGAGCATCTATATATGTATATACACATATATGTTTATTAATATTTGTATTCAGAAATAACTCTTTCACAAGTTTTAGATGACCGAATTAGTCTCGTCAAAATAATGAATCCACTGGACGTTGCGTTATCCCAAAAAAAAAAATTGCAATATAGACTCTCGATGGGCATTAGATTATACATCACATTTAGACACAGATGATAACTAGCACAAATGATCTTTTATCACATTTTTTA
>AP025041.1:375446-393104 GCA_036186865.1 Eustoma russellianum
ATATCATGTTTGTTGAAATTTTATCTACTATACATAACATAATTACGTTATATATAATAGGAGATGAGAAAAAAACATGATAGAAATGTATATATGGTAGATGGTAACTCATAGAAAAAATAACATATAGTCCAAAGGACAAAAATTCCCACCCTACAAGAGGAAACACGAAGTTCGAACCACCAACCTAAAAAATAATGATATTTTTCTTCTGAAAAATTTTATGTTGATCAATGAATAACTCTTAGACACTCATTAACTAATAGTATAAAATATTTAACACGTGGCATGAATGTGCAAAACAAGGAGTTGACTTTTATTATTAGTGATTACTAAGATTTACTTATTCATTACCATAAATACCTTGCTCACATGTACTAGACTATGTAAGCAAGATAAACGAAAAAGTTCAAGTAGTAGTTAATACTTTGGTAGTATATCTAATTTAATGTTAAATGTTCGAATCTTCACAACTACAATATGAAAGTTTGTATGATGTTGTCAGTTTTGATGTATACTAGGGCAGGTTTGGATAAGACTCCTTATGGGTATCAATCACTGTATATGTGGTCAAACATGATTTAGATCTTCTACAACGCTATCTGAAACTGGATTGATATAGACTTTTGGGATTCGGATACATTTTTTTTGATCCAAGAGAAAAGAAAAAGTATCAAGTCCAAGTATAGGAGTTTTGGTTTAGGGGTGTAAACGATCCGAACCGATCTTAACGTTAACTTATCAAATCGAATATTTTAAATTTTTTTGAAACTCAAGCTCGAACACGATCTTTAAATGTTATTCTATCTCAAACTTGAGCTCAAGCGTCTTCGATGTCGAGTCAAATTCGAACAGTATTCGAGCAAAAACAAATATAGTTTTTATCTTAAAATTGCATGTATCATGTATAAACATGCGTTTTTAGCTACTATCATTAAAATGTTATTAGTTTTTTGCATGAAGACTTTTAAAATAATTAGCAGTTAGCATGTTTAGTTTATTGTATGTGTCAAACAAAAATATTAATATAACATCAAATCATACATGATTTTCATATATGTTATAAGTTTAAAAATGCTCATATGCTAATAAATCAAATATCAATATATTTAAGATTGACTCGTTAAATATTCAAATAGAGTCAAACTTGTTCTTAAACTGTATCAAGTGGAACTAATCGAACAAAAATTCAAATTAAATGGACTGATGAATCGGTTAACTCATTTACATCCTAAGTTTGGTTTGAAAACTTTGGAAGTGTATAATATGCATAAAGAAAGTGGGGCAAGGGTCGACAGTTCATTTCTGCCGCCCCTTTGTCGTCTCTTACGTCTTCTTCCACCACCGTCGTTTTTTAGCGTTTGACTTCCACGCCCCTTCCCCATCCTCTCTCTTATCACCTCCATTTTTGTTTTTCCTCTCTTTTCCATCTACTAAATACATCTGCTTTCTGTCTCCTTTCTCCTTCATTATCTCTCTCTCTTTCCTCACCCTTTTTCGGTGCAACTTCAAGTACTGGAAATATCTGGCGTGTATTTTGGTAGGCTAATTGTCTTCTTCTTCTTTATCTGAACCCGCCCTCTGTTTCTTATTTCTTGTGCGTCTCTTCTTGTTCAGGAAGTGAATTTAGCAAACTCTTTTGAAATTTCGAATACATATTGTTCTTGCTCTGCGTCAACAACTTCTTAAAGAAGACCCTGACAGGTTCATATTGATTTTCGCTTGGAGTGGCTGATTCGTTATGAGAAGTGGAAGAATAATCTTTTTGAAGATCAATTGAGCCTTTGAGGTTTGGGACAGTCAACTTTTGAACAGAAATCATGGTGGGTAGCGGTGAAATCCACGCTAGTGAATCCAAGGTATCGATTTGTACCTTGTTTTTCTCTTTCTTGTTTTTGATTTTCTAGATAGGTGTAATTGCTTGTATGATCTTTCTGATTAGCAATTGATTTTGGGTTTCACTTTCACCAAAATTATTATTATTTTTTTATTTACATATTTCCTAATTGAGAGGCTTAGTTATTTTAGGTTTGATTGTTTTACTGGACAATGTTTTGATCTTTGCCTTTCTTAAACTAGGAACGGTTTTTGTTTTTGTCTTCATCTTTTTCTTCTTCTTTTGTCTTCTTTACATATTTGTTGAAACAGAATTGGTACCCTCCGGAAATTATCTATTTACTTCTCCTGTTTGGTGCTTCAAGGGGATGTTTATGTACTTCTTTTTGCCTATTTTACTCGTTCTTTCATGATTCGCACGGAACTTTTTTATTTTTCTTCTTTGAGTTTTCTGTATCTTGCTCCGGATATCCTTTAGCCCAATTATTTACTTACCTAGTCCCATGAGAAAATTTGTCCAGTTTCTATAATATACGCCAAGATACCCTCTTGTGGGGAAGCACTAAAGTATCACTAGCTCAGAGTAACTAATCAATAACACGAGTATTAGAATTTCCACACTTCTCTAACTTTCTGGCAACTGCATACAATGGTGTCCTGTTGTTGGCTGTTTGAAATCCAAAGAGTTCTGTAGTTCTATCCTTGGGTGGTAATAAGTGGGCTATTTCTGATGGTCGAAGTGTTCTCTCGTTTTACAGAAGGTGGTTCCGCTAAATACATGGGTTCTCATATCCAACTTCAAGCTAGCCTACAACATGCTTCGCCGTCCTGATGGTACATTCAACCGCGAACTGGCTGAGTTTCTTGACCGCAAGGTTCCCGCAAATACTATACCTGTGGATGGGGTGTATTCATTTGATGTTGTTGACCGAGCAACAAGCCTTCTTAATCGAGTTTATCGGCCTGCTCCACAAAATGAGGATCAATGGGGAAAGATTGAGCTTGAAAAGCCTTTGAGCTCTGTGGACGTTGTTCCTGTTATTCTCTTCTTTCATGGTGGGAGCTTTGCTCATTCCTCTGCCAACAGTGCTATTTATGATACCTTATGCCGTAGGTTGGTCAACACTTGCAAGGCGGTTGTGGTGTCTGTGAATTACCGCAGATCACCTGAATATCGGTACCCTTGTGCTTATGAGGATGGATGGGCTGCGCTCAAGTGGGTTCATTCAAGACCTTGGCTGCAGAGTGGGACCAAATCTAAGGTTCATGTGTACCTGGCAGGTGACAGTTCTGGTGGTAATATTGTGCACCATGTTGCTCTGAGGGCTGCTGATGAGGGTGTTGAGGTATTGGGCAATATTCTTCTTCAGCCATTGTTTGGTGGAGAAGAGAGAACAGAGGCAGAGAAGAGATTGGACGGGAAATACTTTGTGAGACTTCAAGACAGAGATTGGTATTGGAGAGCTTTCTTACCAGAAGGCGAAGATAGAGATCATCCAGCGTGCAATATATTTGGCCCTAGGGGAAGAAGCATTGAAGGACTCAAGTTTCCCAAAAGTCTTGTGGTGGTGCCTGGTTTGGATCTTGTCCAGGATTGGCAGGTGGCTTATGTTGAAGGGCTTAAAAGGTCTGGCCAAGAGGTGAAGCTCCTTTATCTCAAGGAGGCAACCATCGGTTTCTTCTTCCTGCCAAATAATGACTATTTCTATCGTCTCATGGAAGAGATAAAAGGCTTCATCAATTCTAACTGTGCATAGAGTACTTGACTATTGCTGTCTGCCATACGTGACATAAGTGTGTGACATTGGCACGGGTTCTTTTATCTGCCCTGTGGGCAGTGATGGTGTGTAGTTATATAATTATGTAGACTTAGTACCTGATATTGTTTTTTAACTTGTTCTCACGGTTGTGTGCGAATCATCTTTGCGGTTTGGATATTCCCCTGTCTCAAGACATAGCTTTTAGTCTTGATCCGTTATCCATGTTGTGTCGATGCTGTTGACCATTGCAATGCTGCATATTGCCATTTCCTTGATGCTGCACAAGCTTCTGTCAGTGGCCGCCTCATCAAAGCGTTTGGCCTCTAAAGTGGTTTATTGTTGTGGCAGCATTTGCCCAATTGCTGGTCATTCAGTTCAGTTGACTTTGGCATTTGGGTTTTAGATTTGAAAATGTCTGACTCCTTGAGAAGAATTGGTAAGTTCACTGGGTGGTGAATTTGTATCCATGCCTAGAAATATAAAGTTATTGTTTCTTTTGCGTTCTTTCTTTTGCTTTCTACTGTCCAATTAAACAAGTTCTTCTTAGTGATTTCTGTAAATTGTCAACTGATGTTCTAATCCACTAAATGCTTATTATTTATTTGCATTTTGAGGCCTTCCTTATAATAACAGTGATTTGTAATGAATGAACGCTTTGACGTTTGGTCTTTGCTTTGTTCCTTTACTTTCATATTTGAACATAGTCTACTATTTCTCCCCTTGATATCATGATATATATGTGTGTCTGTCTTTATATATTTAGATATATATGTAATGCATCTCTGTTGTGTGGTGAATGTTATCGTTTCTTGTGTATTTTTTTCATCTCAAGGACAATAGGCGTTGGTCAAGATTCTTGGACTTTTCTACAGTTAGAGGCCTGTGGTTATGTCCAATTGCTTAATTACGTATTAGGGTTTAGATTTATGATTACTTATATAATCCTCCTGTAAGTAGCATGGATTTAAGCTGTGGGTTAATGTTGACAGGTGTGATGTCAAATCAACAAATAGGTCAATATTAATGATTCAAGCTTTATTCTTATTGCCTGTGATCGGATTTATAAATGTTTCGTCTCCGTTGCATTATGAGACGAGAAACTCTAAGGTTTTGATCTATGGAAAAGGGTATCGTAATAATGCGATAGTGTTATTAATTTAATGGTCAAATTATAGTAATTATCTTTTACCGAGCATATGATTTCAGTCAAACAGCATATGATTTCACTGTTTTAAGAGTATCTGCACACTGTCGTTGCGGTACTGTGGAGTTTTCACAAAATGAAAAGGAAATACGGGGGGCCTTAATTCATTGATTCTTTGGCCCAAAGAGAGGGAAATGTGTTAGGTTTACACGTAGCATAAAACTTTGTCACTAAAACTTTGTCACTAAGTATAATTATATATCAAATAAGGAATTCTGCTAATGTTAGGGTGTTCTCCATAAAAAAACGTATTGTGTAGTTCGAAAGGACCGTTGCATTTGAGAAGATGTAGTGTCAAATAAATATCTCTTTTACATAATCCGAACGCCGAGATAATTGAAAAAGCTTAGATGTAGTGTCAAAAAAGCACCTCGTGCCCCAACGACCTAGCTTTACTTATCGATCTGGATTTAATGAGAAGCTTTATATTAGATTTAGTACTTGTGAGAGTAAATATTCGTTGAAGTTTATTATAAAAAAAATCAAAATTAAACAAAGCTAATAGTAACACCAAGTCTACTTTTGGTCCAAATGACATGCTATCAGGTTGTACTCCAACCACTAAGGTCCTTGTCACCCTGGTCATACAAGAAGTGTAGGGATGTAAATCAGAAACCTGATATATACAGACAAAGGACAAGTTATATACACGAGTACAGTATTATAGAACCCAAGCAATAGAATTCCCTACAAATGCCTCCGGAGGATTCGAACCCCCAACCTCCCTCTTTGATTACTCCAGGTACTCTTTATTTTATAAAAATCGACCATTCTGAAAAATTGCAATCTAAGGCTTTTATAGTATTCCCTCCCCAGCCAGCAGACTTCTAACAAAAATCATTCGTCATCATCTAATATAAGACCATAAGTGTGATCATAAGAAAACTACTAAAATTGAAGATTAAAACAAAACTACTAAAATTGCGTCACCATCTATGTGTGTATATATATTAAGCATGCATCTATTTACCTATGTATATATGTATACACGTGTATTTCTATACCAGCTCGAATTTAGTATCAACGGCATTATATTACCATGGTTTGTACGTGTATTTGCATCTCTGATTCTCACAAATTAAAAAATCGATAGAGACTGCTGTAAAGGCCATTGATAATAACACCTTTTATTAATTGATTAAAACATATTTTTTATGTCTTTTTTTTTGGGTTATTGGACTAAACTATCACTTTTATGTACATGTTTACTCTCTTTTTTCAAAAACAAAAATGACAAGACGTGATCATCTTCGTAAGATTTAAAAATTAACACTTTTCATAAAAATCAATTAAAATCATCGATTAAGTGAAATAAAATTACTATACAACAACAACACTGCTCTTAACTCAGTACATAAAAGGAAAAAAAAAGAACTAACCCAAAACAAAAAGTTCTGTAAACATTGATAAGCCATAGAGGTTATAGTTTAGCTTATACGGTAAAAGTTAGGTGGCGTTTGGTTGACACTTGGTAATCGGAATGGGTATGATATGGAATGGGTTTGGAGGATATGGGTTTGGAGTTAAAAGTGATAGTTGTTTGGTATTAAAGTGGGAATGGAAATAGTGACCGGTCGGAATAGTGGTCGCCGGCGGCAGTGGCCGGCGTCGTTGACCGGCGTTGACCGGCGGCTCCCCATTCCCACATTTTGATAGATAAGGGGGGCCTAGTATATCGAAAAATGATATCCATTACCAAATAGTTGGATATCAAAATGAAATCCATTCCCCCATTTACCCCAAGCAAACAGCAGAAATGGGTTTGGATTTTGGAGGCTTCCAAACCCATTCCCTCATTCCCATTCCCCCAACCAAACGCCACCTTACTTTAGTTTTATGTTTCGGAAATTGCTTAAATGGTGACTCTCTAAGTCCCAACTCTTTATAAGTACGTGAAATCATGTTGTAAAAAAATATAGAATCAATTGATATTTATAGACAAGTTTATTTTTCTTATTTCTTTTAAAAAGATGTCCACATCTCTGTGTTTTTAAGCGAAATAGAATGAGACTACATAACATGAGACTTTGACTCATCATATGTTGCCATAGTGCATCCACATAATTTATAATTAGCACAAGGAGTTAACCTTTGTTGACATGACAAGAACAACGAAAATATACAACCTTCACCCCTGAGCCATCTGAGCCATCGTTGTAGAAGATAGATCTGATCGATTCATTGTCCTATATTGAACTAACAAGGTTGTTGTTTTATGACATTTAGGTCACAAATTCGAACCACAGATACAGTCTCTTGAACAAAATATAGAGTAAAACCGTATACATCAGATCACGAAACGATATGTCCTCTTTCCGAACCCTATGTTATGTGAAACGACCTTTTGCTAGTGCCTCGCAAATAATTTGTAACAGATTGAAAGGTGGGGGGGGGGGGATTTTTTTTTAATGAAAAAACAATGGATGACAAGTATGTCTTTGGTGATTTTAATAGGACATAAATTGATTCATTCATATTAAAAACACTTTTTAAAAAAAGGTGTTTTAATCAATAAAGGGGTGTCTTTATTAATGGCCACTATTAATTGAAACAAAGTAAAAAAACAAATAGAAGCATCTGAAAGAGATTTCAAGGCTATACTACGTAGATGGCAACAAATTTGCTTTCTGCTAATTTGGGCAACGACAAAATTTAGAAAAAAGGTTAATGGCGGCCTGTACGAGGGAGACAAAAATGGAATTATTTTAAGACTATGTTTGTTCTGTTTGATGTTTTTATCAAAGCTGCGAAAATGAAGTATCCAAACCCACCAATAATAATTACAATCACTACTTACCTGTTTTATGAGAGGACTATAATTAGTGCAAGTTGACAATTGTCTTTGTCTCTGTATGATCATAGGTCAACGCTCACGATCATAGTCTAATTACGTACTCTACAATACTAACGTCAAAATTTTATAGTTTTCGCATTTAGATTCAAACACTTATCAAATGATTTCAGCACTAAAATTATTCAATTATTTATTATATTCAGATTTCAAATTTCAGAATTCAGATTTCAATTTTACCAAACGCCCCTCAATTAACTATGTAATGTTTGTATAGTTAGTTAATGAGGCCAAAACATCTCCTCAAAAAATAATAAAAGGAAAAAAAATTAAGGATAGAATCACATCTGCAATGAGATTAATTATGGAAGGCTTAAAATAGGATCAGAAATTACAAAAAAAAAATATATATCATTTCCTACTAGTTCCTATATCCTCTTCTATGGTATTTGAACAAAGATGATTAACGATACATCACCAAATAATAACATCCTTTAAACAATAGCCTCTAAAGCTTTTTAAACCGCTAATCAGAATCTACTTCATTTGAAGGTCTATGCATTAAACGATCGCGATCGAACTTTAAGGTTGTGTTGTTGTTTTTTCCCCCTCAATTTTTTTTATCATTTATAAATCTATATGTTCTCTAATAGACTTTTCCCCCTTCTTTCAACCACTTTAACAGCTTGTGAGAAATGTTTTTAACATAAAATAATAATTTATTTATAAAAACTAATTACTTTTATAATAAAGATAAGGTTAGGATAATTAAAACGACTGAATATATGAGATGACATGTATTGTTTCTTGAACATGTACAAGGCATGTATGTCCACTAGAAAACTTTGGAGAAAATGATGTTGTCTGTGTTCCATAAGTTCGTTACTTTTGTTGGAAACTTTAATATCGGAATCATTCTATTTGTATTTACTAAACATCTTCACTAACGCACTAGCACACCATATATCTACTATTGTGTCATTTATACAAGTACATATAGAGTTGGATGTTTCAATAGAAGTAAACTCTGTCTTTTAAGATGTAGATATTGTTTGTCTGTCTCTCGTCCTCCTCAGACCATAGCGATAACTTTTACTGTCGTTGGAATATACTGGATATGTATTGTTGTTGTTGTATATTGGATCAGAGCTTCAGAGGTTCAGACGGTCTCATCTGTCTTCTCTGTTTTAGAAATATTTTGATAGTTGATTTTTTTACTTAATGTAAAATCAATTAAGATTTTTTTTTTTTTTTTGATACGCATAGATCCTTTATTTTTGGGCCAGATTTCATGGTGGGGCTGGGGGAGTTTATGGAGCTCCATGATCCATTTAATTTAAACCGACTGTGTGGTTGCTGGCGGCCGATCAACCATTTGAAACCATTGTAACTAAAACATAAAATGTAATGATCCATTTAAAGACAACTATGCTTGCAATTGAAACACAATAATTTTTGGGCTTCGGGTGTTTCTCATCTATTTACTTTGGGGCCAATCTTAATGGTGTTTATATAAGCCCAATGGACCATTATATTCCATCCGAAACCACGTAACGCAAACATAATTTCAAATAGAATCTTTCTATATCATATTTTTTCTGCCACACGAACAAAACAAAGTTCACACAAAATATCAATAATATTTATACAAATTGACATTTTATATTGAACAACATGTTATAGAGATCGATTGATTATCATATAAATTAGAATAATTTATATTAAACAAATTTAAACTATATAATCTAAATTGTGAGTATAGTTGCGTGTTCGGAACTTTAACTACCTCACATATGATATATATACACACACACACACAAACATTTGCGGAAGCGTCACGAAATAAAACTTCTCATAAAACATCTCAAATCCCCGTCTCATCATACATACATAATTTCCAACAAAAGCACCGTACATAAGTCTTATAAATACATCATACATCAACACTGACAGTATCATTAATCCTGAACTTCCTCATTGGATTCGTCTTCTCAAAATCATAAACATAACATAATAAAGGTGAAATCCTGCACCTCAATAAGGAATCAACATTCTATATACTTTTATTGTTTCTACCTCTCCTGGTTCCATAATCTATTCATACATAGTCACATTCGTGTAATTTCATAAAGTCCTACAAACATACATTTCATATAGCGTATTCTTTTTTTCTTGTCACACTCTTATTTTCCTTCTCAAACATTCATGCATATTCGCATCGATTTCATACTCAGAATGCATTCTTTTAGACTCATCATAACACAAAAGAGGTCTCGGCGTAACTTTCGGGCATATGCGTATATTCATTACGTCATACATAGATACGGGCTTAGGCTCCTATGTGTACTTACATGGGTAATATATGAGCTTGGTCCTATATACCATCAACATAACATTTGGACTTAGGTCCCCCAATCATTATGTCATGCTTACATACATACATATGTCCCCATCTATATTTACATGGGCACTATATGGTGATTGATCTATGTGGATATCGATCTCTACATCAAACTCTAAAACAGTGATATCGATAACTAAAACAGCTATATTGATCGATCAATGTGCTTTATCAGCAACACCATATCGCGTTTTCACCAAGAAACCTCTCCAACCTTCATGCCATGAGAATTTATGGCCCCAAAGTAGACCCTACTCAACACCATATGATCAAATCACCCAAGATTAAAAATCCTTCTGCTCTAACTTTAACATACACTCGACTTCTTTATAAATAGTAAATTCATCATAGACATTTTATAAATTTCACATCAAATCCATCATTCATAACCATCGAACAATTCATCAAAGTAAAATCAACTAAAGTAAAAGATTGAAATCTATTACTATAAAATAACAAAACTTCAGTATAACTCTTCAACAATCAAGTAATTCCTTCACTGTAGATAATCTGCATCAATAACGATCAAATCGGCTCCCAGAGACAATGATGTTTTCTTTTCTCTCATGCGTCGACTTGTCATACATTTCTTGGAAGTTGGAAGTAAGACGAATTTTGATTTTCTCTCTTTTTTTTTTGCTCACATATAAATTAACCTAATTAATTAATTAGCTAAATGACCTTTTTTATCTTTCTCTTTAAACATATTTTTGTGGGCCATCACAATATAAATCACATATAAAAATTTATGGCAAAACACGTTATTTATGTGGGTCCGAAAATTCATATCATAGAAAGACATTCCATTAATATTAGTAGCGATAGTAGTGTGTCTTTTTTATTTTCTTTTCTTTGTCTCTTTTCCTTTTAGAGGAAGGGGTATGTACTTACGCGAAGCATAACTCACCACTCTCCAGTCTCCCTCACCTAAATGCGTACACTGGAACCGATCTTGTAGCTATAGTCTAGTGATTATCCAGTTTTAAAGGGTCATATGTTAATTTCAAAGATATCACCGTTTCAATCTTAATGAACTTCGTGAAAGATTTAAATCCCTAATCTAATTGTCTTTTATATTAGTAAAGATTTTACTAGACAATCTATATAAGGTGTATACTTCAAACTGAGCCAACAACTTTTTAACACAATTGAGTCAAATACTTTGATCGAGGTCAATATTGACTCAAATATCACAATTGTACTATACGTGTCATATTTCGGACTTCTAACCAACCTACAACGGACAGTTTGTCAAACTCAACGAGGAGGCCCTTTATAATTTGTTTTTCCTTTTTTTCTTGGAGAGTAAAAAAATTGTACTCACTCACTTAAATTGGTAAAATCCAATCATCTAATTATTTGTAAAGTTGATGTGACGTTACTGTAAACTTTTCCACCTTCAAATCATGATGTTATTGGTTTCTTAAATATTTGTAACATCTACATTGAGCAAAGTGTACAGAGATATCTTATTATAATTAAAAAAATAATCGTGACATGTGTTTTACGTGAAGATAAGAGATAAAGGAGTCATAATCATTTGACTTAAATATCTGTTTCACAAATCTTTTTCCTTTATTAAGAGTCTATAGCTTAAATAAAAAAAAGAAAATACCTACTTGAATACTCACCTTATTTGTTATCATAATAAGACAAACTATTTAAGAGATCTGGTAAGTTATTCAGGATAAATTACCTTGAACAACTATTCTTTATGTCTCATAAATATTGTCATTATTTTTGTTTTTGTTTCTCTCATTATATTGTCTATTTTATAAAAATAATAAATATTAGTAGTCAAAATTTCTATATTACACCTTCAATTAACACCGAGATAAATCTCTATGTTAGATAAGTAACCAACTAAAGACAAAATATAAACAATAACACACAAAGTTTGAATTTCTTAAGTTATATTCAAGTTAAAGGTATGACAATATTTTTAGAACGGAGAGAGTAACATGTTTCGAACCATCTACTTCAAGAAGGTAAATATTAGTCAATGTTGTGTTTGATGCTAGATTATGCTCGTGGAAAAGCCATGCTTTTTTTTCCTTTGGATGTAAAAGGTAATACTCTGACTCTGATTGCATCGCTTTCTAAAAGTTTCATACATGATGTAAATTAGGTTATTCAACAACTTGATAGGTGAGAGACTCAATACTTGTTGTTTGCAAGATGTCTGAACTCAAAGTCGCTTTGGTATAAAGAGTTGATGAGATAGCCTAAACACCCGTATTGCAGCCGCTAAAATTTGAACTAATAACGTAATGTATCATCGGTTGAGATCAGAGGAGGCTTCAAGTGAAGCAAAATATGAGGTCTCCAATCACGCGACATCACGTGCACAAATTTATTTTTTTTAAAAAAAATAAATCGCGGGCCAATTTGTACACATGACGTCGTTTGATTGGAGACCTCATATTTTGACTCAGATACGTGTTGTGGGTGCTCTTTCTTTTCAGCCCTTTATCGCATTGGATTTGTCCCTTTAGCGGTAAATAGTATTTTTCTTTGGAGATTTTTTGAAGTTTATTTATAGATTATTTTTTGTCCCATTGAAATTTTCATTATTCTTTACATGCGTATTGATACAATTATATGCAACATATCTAAAATCGAACTCAACTAATCAAATGAACAGTCTTCCACTATGGCAACAAGCAGCTCAAGGCCTGTGGTGCCTGTACGTATATAAGCTGTAGTTCGAAGGCTTCAATTTTTACTGATCCAATGAGACCTAAATAAATCCAGAAAAGGATAAAGAGAACTGCGAAGTCTCTGTTTCAGGATTCAGGTAAGTTTCCCACATAGGATTGTGGTCCTGATGCTTTCTGTGCCTTTTTGTGGTATTGATTTTGTCCATTCTGCTGATTCATGTTCATGTTCAAGTAGCTGACTTTTTATTGGCTACTTGGTTTTTGACCGATCGTTCTTGAGGAAGAATCGGATAAGTGCTGAATTTTGAATGTCTTAACTCAATAATTACACATGACGGAGTCGAAGCAAGCAGAATTCTGGTATCCTCCCTTTAAAGATTGGTGCTTTAGTAGACTTATAGCCGAGTAAAATGGAGTTAGGGATTGGGTCCAGTCTTTTCGAAGTTTTATTTGAATTGTCTCAACTTAAGTGGCAAGCAGTACTTGTTTCTTTGCTTTCTTGGGCAATCTGGAACTGGATTTTTTTTTGGATGTATATGTTTGACTTTCCTTAGATAGAACGAGATTATTTTTATATTCAGGAGAAGTACAAATTGGAAATGTGTTGATTGATTTTACACATTTGTCTAAACGGAAATTGAGAACACATTCACGCTATACCTTTTTCCTTTATGTAAAGAGTTGCTCATGATGGAGGTACATTTGATAATCTGGAATTTTACCTCCAGGCTTTGCAAGATAAAACTGGGAATGACTTCTTCATTTGACGTTATCTGACATCTATCAGTTGCATTTAAATGTATTTTGTATCCGAGGAAACTGCAGTTGATGACATGGGACACTGGTTTAGTAGACTGGAAATTGAATCGGAACTACTTGATGGTTTAACCCGCAGTTATGAGGTTATAGGCAGTCCTGCACCTAAGAGACCAATGAGTTATGTGGACCATGAAATTGCTCAACTGACGAAGCTCAGATCAGGGGCCCATGAGAATTACAGCAGACTTATATCAGGGAAGCGCGAATATCCTGTTTCAGTCGTGAAGATGTTAGCAGGCCGAGAAGCTGACCTTACCAGGAGAGGAAAATTCTCAGCAGCTGATCGCTGCCATATTCTAAGTAAATATTTGCCTGTCAATGGTCCTTGGGTTGTGGATCAGATGTCCACAAGGGCTTATGTATCACAGTTTTCAGCAGATGGTACCCTTTTTATTGCTGCATTCCAGGTACCTTGATATCACATCAAATGTCTGGATTTCATTCTATGCTTGTATATTGGTGGTTCTTCATCTATAATTTCATTTTCAAGGAATGGTGTTATATTCCCTATCTTATTGCAAAGACAACAAGAAAAAGCTAGAAGATAACTGGCATCCATCAGGTCTTCTGATGTTAATAATCACTGCTACTGAAGTTTCTGAAACTCCATAAATGGTCCCATCTGTCATGATGCGTGCATGTTTCTCTTATGGCTGTAAACAATGGTCATTAAATGTTCTCCAAGCAAGTTGAATGTTATATCATTCTGTTGCAAGTGTGTGGACACCTTAATGGTTATAGTCTTTGTTTCAACCGCTAATCCTCTCTTCTGTTCCTTAGGGAAGCCACATCAGAATATACAACGTGGAAAACGGGTGGAAAGTGCAGAAAAACATTCTTGCGAAAAGCTTGAGATGGACAGTCACAGATACATCTCTTTCACCAGATCAAAATATCTTGTGCGTTTCAGGCTCTCATTTGTTTCTAGCATTACATCAGCTGTTTTATGTTATTTGTTTGTTTTGGGGTGGGTACAATGAGTTTACACTACTATGTTGAAACAAACCTGCAAAATTATTTTGCGAGTTGTTATATACAATATTTTATAATCTTTCCTTTGGCATGTTGCGAACTGTCTCTGTTGATAAAGCTCTTAAGGGGGATCAATAAAAGCGAAGTTTCATGTCTTCATTAATATTAGAGACATCCCGTGCTTTTTGATAGGAACAAACTATCAGCTTTAAGTGCATGTCAAATGGGCACTTAAGGTGATGTATGGGCATCTCTTCAGGGATGTTATAGTCATCAATCTTCATTTGTAACGAGTGTTTGTTACAGCATATCTTTGTTGACAGAGTTGTTCACGTATAGAGTGAGCATCCTGTCAGCTGAAGTGCAAATACTTCAACTTTGTTAGGTACCTAGTTCTTGTAAATGATAAATAAGAATGTAAATGGCAGCCACTGGCATGCCATGGTTGCACTTTTAGAGGCGGGGAGCTGATAATGTTTTGTTACAATTCCTGTTGATCATAGAAAAAAAAAAGAGAAAAGTAGCGTTTAAGTGTATTTGCTTACTTTGCAAGGGAAATGTAGGTACCTTCCTTTGGCGGTTTGTTTGCTTGTATTTAACTCTTTTTGACGTTTTAGTTATGAAATTGAGCACTTGACCTGGTGGTTTGGCATAAAACTTAAACATAGAAGCCTGTCGAATTTCTTCTGTTAAGGGTTTCTGAGTAGTGATGGCTTGCCCTACTGTGACATTTGCAGTTGCATGCATTATGAGTTAGACCGATGTTGTTTATATTGTTAAGTCCCCTTATTTTTATAATTGTTGATCTTATGCAGGTCTATGCAACTATGTCACCAGTTGTCCATATTGTTGACATTGGAACTACTACTACGGAATCACTAGCAAACATTACGGTATCAAGTTTGAAGCTCTATATAGTGGTTTCCAAATGAGATGGCTTGATGTGATTATTAGTGAAATGCTTGACTTGAAGCACTTCTTTTATGCATCAAGTGAATAGCATGTGGAACAAAAATAGCAAAACTTGCCTAAGCACTTGAATGTTAAAGGTTTCTGATTGCCTGGACCATTTATACTAGGTTTCATTCTTTATCGTCTTACAATGTGATGCTAATTGAGGGTGTCTTATCCAGGAAATTCACGATGGTTTGGATTTCTCTGGTACCGACAGTGCGGAATACTCTTTTGGGATCTTTTCACTTAAATTCTCAACAGATGGGCGAGAACTTGTAGCTGGAAGCAGTGATGATGCAATATATGTTTATGATCTTGAAGTGAACAAACTATCACTTCGAATAGCAGCGCACACGGTGGTTAAATTGTTATTATTTGGCTTATATTCCTGCATTTTCCGATTGTTTTGTCTTAGTTATTCCTAATGTTCTATATGTACTCCTGGGATCCATTCAGATCTGTTTAAACATTTTAAGAAATATTCATGTAGCTGTCGATTAAATGCCTGGTGAGACTCCATTTGCATCGATTTTAGGATTTTCACCATTTAATAAGCACGAGCAAGGATTTATAGTTCCAGGATTTACATGGTGTGGAGGTTTTGGATTCTCTTTGTCGCACCGTTTGACGGAAACACTCCTACCCAGCCTTGGAAGTGTTATACGAGATCTTTCTAACTTTAAACGTTGCTTTTGCTTCCTTACTAGGTGCCAGGGGAGGGGAGAGGAGGGGGGGGGGGTGTGCGTGCAATAAAGTAACAGAGGACAAAACCTTGCATGGGGCTCACTTGGGGAAAGGCATGGGTAACTACGAGAATCACTGTACTGTATGCCTGCGATTTGCTAATCATCTTATCTCCGTTTAGAGACATTAACATCCTCCTTCTAGGGAAGTTTTTCCCATTGCTTGGTGGTGTAAATTTTCAAATTTCTGAAACTTTTCAATTGGGACTGTGTGACTATGTCCACCCCTTTATGAGCTTATCCACCATATGAATATAAGTGGTGTTGAAGAAGTAGAGAAGCATACGATTGTCGTGCCAATTACCTTCGTCGGAGGTGGATAAGCATATGAAGTATGGAATTGTCATTCCTTTCTTGCGTTTGTGGTGCCGAATTCTTCTCCCTTTGGCGATGTCGGTCATCAAATTTCTGAGGCTTTTTTAACTTCTAAGTTGGAAATTTTTACGTCTGAACTTTAGGTGAAAAGCTTCTCAGAATTATCTTATTAGGCGAGTAAGAGATATCAATCCTAAGGCGACACTTTCATCATAAAATTTTAATGAGTGTGTGCCCTTTTCATGCAGTCTGATGTCAACACTGTATGTTTTGCTGACGAGAGTGGTCATCTTATTTATTCTGGGAGTGATGACAATCTCTGCAAGGTATTCTTCCCCCGCCCCTCATTGTTATTCTTCCATTTCCTCTTTGTTGGCTGATTTCTCGGACATAGCTTGGACAGTAATAACTTATTACTGTTTAGATTTTAGAAAAACATGGTTTAAAACGGAAAACCATCTAATCATCAAGATGAACAGACCCTTACTGGTTGATGAAAGAATTTTAAAGTCTGAAGTAACTTTTTGCCCTTGGACAGAGGTATTGTTTGCCTACCACTTACCCTCCCCAGACTCTAGCGATAGCTTTTGCTGTCGTTGGGATATACTGGGTACGGATGATGATGATGATGAATACTTACATGTCGCTGGTCTTCAGAGCTCTTAGAATATATATGATTATTGTACTTCTTATTCCTAAAGGTTTCCAGCTCCAAATACTCGTGCCTAGTTATTCTGGTACTGGTAGGCATCCTATGCTGACATGAAAAAAGAGGGGAGAAATTTAAATCACATCCTCTGTCACACCCAAGTATATTAGTTTGCGTAACTATAGTACACATGGGATAATCTCATTTGGTGGGATAGAGGATGTGATAGATGATTCTTTGCCAAAAAAAGGATTAAGTAAGCTCCAAAGTGTTTTCATAAATCTAATTAACTTATTATTGTTGATCCATTTGGCTTCTTCGGACAGCCGTCTTGAGCTGAGGATATACGAGTCAGTATGTGGTTTTGTGTAAGAATCTCTAAAGAAGAAGGTTTTGAAGTGGCTAAAGCATGACTGTTGGTTTGTTGTTGTCATTGACAAATCTGGCCAGTAACCCTGGCAAATAATTGCAGTCATGTGCCAAATTCTTTAGGAACGTATACCGCTGAAGTTGGACTTGTTTGCTTCACAATATCTATTGGATAGTAGTCACAT
>AP025041.1:393114-469069 GCA_036186865.1 Eustoma russellianum
TCTGGCACGCTGAAGTTTCCTACACATGCAATGTTTTGGAGAGTTTCCTCATATAGGATCTGGCGTTTGTGAATTTGCTTTGTCATGAGTGTTTTTTCTACATCTTTTTGTCCTGACCATAGTTTACATGGACATTCTTTCAGTTGCACCATTTTGAGGGACAAATCTCCACATTTTGTATGCACTTATACCATAGGGTGCCATTTGCTTAACTGAAACGTTGCTAAAATATCATGGGTAGTGTCAAGCTGGATCAGTTGAGACAACTCGAGATTTTTTATTTATTATTATTATTTTGGAAAATTGTTATATGACCTCACTTAGACTTTATTTGTTGACCCCATTCAGCAAAGAAAGTGCACATTTCCTTTAGTATTTTATTCTTGTTATTTATGTGTTTGATATGTTGACCCCTCATTTACTCTGGCTCCATCCGTCCCTATGTGTCTAGGTTGTTGGCCTTGGCTGTTTCCTCCTGTTCTTATCTGCTGTATTATCTTGTATTGTTCTATGTAGTATCTTAGAAGTACATAGAGTAGATGATTATCTAAATAGACGTGATTAAATTAATATCACAAACCATGGACCAATTTAGTTTTTGGATGCATTGTGATGCATTTTTGCTATTACTTTTCAGTGATCGAGGGTATAGGGATTGGGACTATAGATGGATGGAGTACCCTCCTCAGGCTAGAGAGTTGAAGCATCCAGGTGATCAATCAGTGGCAACTTATAGAGGTCATTCAGTCTTGCGCACTCTTATTCGCTGTTATTTCTCTCCTGCACATAGGTAATTCATTTATTTTGGAATGTGTCTAGTCCTTATTTGCTATCTTTCGATGTACTCCTCGATCCATCGACCTTGACTATAATTAAAAACTTCTAACTAATTTGACATATGCTTGTCTTTTACTACTGAGCAGCACCGGGCAGAAGTACATTTATACTGGATCACATGATTCTTCTGTGTACATATATGATCTGGTAAGTTCTGAGTTTCACGCATTAGTATACACTATACAGTTATTTTGTATATGGCTTTGTCTAGTATATAAATATATCCACTGCATCATTCATCAGATGTTCATGTCATTGCCTCGGAAAACGGGTGCCAACATTTATTCTTTACTTCATAGTTCTCTACAAGAATCATCTTGCAAAAATGTGTTCCGATTTATAGGTAACCGGAGGTCAAGTTGCGAAACTGCAGTACCATAGCTCGACTGTGAGAGATTGTAGTTGGCACCCTAATTATCCAATGCTGGTCAGCTCTTCTTGGGATGGAGATGTAGTCAAATGGGAATTCCCTGGAATTGAAGAGGGAGGAGACTCCTCAAACAAGCAGCAGCATTTCCGAAGGAGACATTTCTACTGAAGACTGTTATGTAAATACGTCCATGCAACTTTGTTTTCGTGAAGTGGTAGGGGCATTGCACCATCTCAACCATCAAAGTATATAGCGTGTATATTATTACTACTTTAATAAAGGGCAAGGAGATTGAATCTTGGTATGTACGTAAATGCTTCATTCAGATTCAGAGATATTAATACTTGCTGCTATCAGGCTGCCAACAGATTTGGGATTATGTAATGGAAGGAGGGAGTTTATGTCTTTGTGGGTTTCTAGCAACATTCACATGATGAAAACATATGTGGAAGGAAAAAAGAAGAACCATGTCTCTGGAAACTCGGGGTGTTTACTCTGGAAGTTAAAAGAGAAGATTTTACATCAAATGCGTCACAATGGGATGGCACGGTCGCAGAGTCCCATGCAATGCTCTCTAAATTTCTGGTCCTAAAGGTATGTACATAAGGAACGAGGAAAGCGACAACATTCATTTCTTTGGGAGTGGGTTCTCCCCCACCTATACCAGAAGCCACTTAGTCAGGTGAGATGTAAATCGAGGGATGTGCTCCACCGACAGCCCTGCAAAGGGAGAGGACACACGAGACTCAGCCAGCCCAGAGGCAACCCTTGTAATATTTCAACAAGGATTGTCTCCATCACGGACTCGAACTCGGAACGTCGGGGTTCTAGCCCCAATCACTTTGCCACTTACCACTGGACTATGCCCCTGGGGCGACAACATTCATTTCTTGTTGAAGATATATAGAGATGACTTATACATTCCTACACACCCTGTGGGACCCTAATAGGTCCATGAATGACTTGATAGGCTGACATGACAGCCCGTCGGTTGTTCATTCGGTGCCAATAGGCTCCTTGTGATGTCTTTATGCTGGACAAACTTCTACTAGTGGGCACTGAGAACTTGATTTACATCTCTACACAATCTGTGGGACCGGATGGTGCCAGCAACTTTTAATGATTGGTGTGAACCTTTTATATGGAGATGAATTTTATTTCTTCGGTTTCTTATTCATGGATTGAAGAAGGAGACGCATGTATAACTGATAATAAACCCTCTCGATCATCCTCGCTTCTGTTAATCAATTTGTTTTACGTCTCATAAGAACACCGTGGCATAGTTTTATCAAATATACATCTATTATTATTCTACTCCTTATAGTATATAAATATCTAGATCATACAAATAACTTTGAGATGAAAAACAAGGCACATGATTCAATTAAGCAAAAAAAAATCATATATGTCCTAAGTGTACATAAATTTCTTTTATTAATTACGCTGTATTTTGAATATCAAAAGCATCATGCTGTGAAATTCTATTATGTACTGCAAATGCATGTAAGAGGTACCAGTTACTGTGCTACAAAACTTATCTAAGCGGAATAAATTAAAAATTTTCTTGTTCTATACATAAACTTACCCACCAACACCCAATTTATACATGATCAAAAAAGTTTCAAAACCGTAATTCCTAACCCAAAAACACAGAACCGCATCAAACCGTAACCTAAACTTAGCATCTAGATTGGTTACAACAACATATCTTATTTCTTTAGAGGCTTCTACAATATGACGGTGTATGGGAGTCCTACACAACTATACCTATGTATTAAAAACACACAGATGTTGTTTCTTGATGATCTAATAAAAATTGCGTCAAGCTTTCTCGATCAACTGCTACTTCACAATATCTAGGTTTGATCACGATTATGATTTTTTTATACGAAAACCAAAATTGTCGGTTTTGGTTTGACCTAAACCGTAAAACCAAACCAATAAACCTGTGGGTGGAAACCACCAGAAAAACTATGGTATAAACCGTTAATTTTTCTAAATATAATTTTTTATTTTCATACATTGAATAGTTTTTCCATTAGTTTTTTTTAGTGAATAGGACCGTGGTGTAAATCGTAGGCTTCTTAACTCTAATCTGAATTAAACTATTTATTTATCAAAGTATTTCTGATATTGCATACCATGTATCATATTTTCATTTTGTAAAAAGAAAAAGTAAGAGTGTATGTATGTTATGTGTATGTGTATGGTGTTGCATGAGATAGAGTAGGACAAAATTTTACACGCAAAGCGTTAGCAGCAGTGGTGATGTCTTTCTTTTTATGTTTTGATGGACAAAAAGCTTATAGGACCAGCAAAAAAGGGATAAGGTTAGGTGGCATTAGATCTGTAGGACCACTAACTTAACTTAAGCCCCCAATCAGACACAGACTAAAGCTTCTATCCACTTTTGACTCGTCATTCTATCGATGATTAAGGAAATCATACCTTATAGTAACATGGGAAAGCAAAGCACTGAATTGACCATGTCTATATACTCCTTTGCTTTGTCTAATCAACATTAGTTATAAGGACTTCTCTTTTTTTTTATATATATAGCAAACCAATTACGTCCCCCCCCCCCCCCCCCCCCCCCTCTCTCTACGGTCTCCATGTGGAGGAAAAGAAGTTTATTTTGGGTCTTATTGTTTCGATAACATGATATGATAGACCGCGTTATTTGGACAACTATTGACAAATATGGCAACATTTCGGAATTGGCTGCCTCCTAAGCTATTTATTCCATAACTTCCTCAAATTTTTATTGGTTGAAAAAATTACACATAAAACTAAGACACAATATAACAAGGAGTCATTAAAATATATATAATTGAAAAAAAAACAAAATCTTTGAAATATAAATTTTAGCGACAATATCATCCAGTATTGATATAACCATATAGAGTCGGTAAGTCTCACTGGTGAATAAAAATCTCTATTTCTTAGAATAGATATATTGTTTGACTGCCTCTTACCTTTCTCTGATCTTGACGTTTGCTTTTGATATCGTTGGAATATACATGGTATCATGGTGGTTGTTGTATTGTTATAACCATAGTGTCTGTACACTCCTTCCTCATCTTTTTTAACAATTGGAAGAGTATATGTTAGTACGCAATTAACTCATCCACTTATAAAAATAATGAAAAGGTGCTAATATAATGCCCCCTTCTCAGGAGAAGGAAAAGGATTTGATCAATTTAATAATAGAAATGGAAGAGCCAATCAGCCAAGATCTGACTCCCTGCCCTGTGGCTCTGAACACCGCCAACCATATAGCCGTTATCCTCGAGCTTCCAAGAAAATAAATAAACATAAACTTTTATAGCCGTTATCATAAATAAACAATAACAGGAAAAAAAGAGAAAAATAGGGAACATTCTCATCAAAACAACCTAGTATTTGATTATCCTACGGCCACACAACCCTCCAAATTATAATACAACGTTACGCACCTTACCTTAAACACCCCTCCCAAATAATCTGGTCACTAAATTTTAACCCCTCAAAAATGAGAATCCAATTAATACTATCATTACAAACATAATACAGCAGACTTTCAAGAGAGTTTCTATGATTATCCACAGTTTTAATTAAAATTAAACCAAAAGAGTTAACACCACCACCCCAACAACAACAACAAAAGAATATCGATTTTCACTGTGCCCTTTGTAGAAGAAGCTAATTTCCCATTTTAGCCTTCCATTCAATGCATTGCTCAGTGGGCCTGCTCTTTTGGTTGCCAGCTTTCAAAGGACAGGCCGTTTGGAAGGGAAGCACCATGCAATTGTATTGCAAGCAAATCGAACTGCTTAGTGGAATCTCAGCCGTCGGATTAATACCAATTCCGGTCAAATAGTTGTGCTGCAGATACAGTATCAAAATGCTACCCGAAAGCAGTCGGTCCACTAACCCATCTGGCACTTGACCCATGAACCGGTTATTGTTTAGATAAAGGTTTTGTACAGACGAGAACAACGGTGATATTCACCTGATAACCGGTTATAGCTAGATCAATGGTTGGGATTGTGACCTGAGCAACCGGTCGAACCGGGCCAAAGAACACGTTCCTTTGCAGTTGGAGATTTGTGATGGGAAAGCTAAACAAATTACTCGGAATAGAGCCGGTGAATTGGTTCAGACTTAGATCCAGATAGTTTAGGTGTTAGACCACTCAGAAGCCGGTCCACCGGACCGGTGAACCGGTTCCAGGAGACAGAAAGATATACTGAAGTGATTGCGGCAGTGAACCGGGAGAGATTGGACCGGAGAGATTATTCTGCTTGACGTCAAACCGGGTCAGACTCTGAGAAGTAAACGGAGGGAGTGAACCGGATAATTTATTGCGGCAGAGAATCAAATTGGCCAGAGACGGCAAAGCTCCGATCGACGATGAAATATTTCCTGTGAACTGATTGAAGCTCAGGTCAAGGGTCCGTAGTTGACGGAGCTGACCCAGAGAGGCCGGAATTTCGCCGGAGATGAAGTTTCGACTAACGGCTAAAAACCTCAGGTTGCCTAACTGGGAAAATGTGTGGGTAACTGACCGAAGATCCGACCGGGACGACAGTGAACTCGGCGAGAGCACTAAGCTTTCCAATGGCGGGGTCAAGTCTTCCGGTAAGACCAGGTGACCCGGCTCTAGGATCGCCTAAATTTAAGGCAATGACTTTGTCGGAATCGCAAAATACTCCGGCGAAATTGCATGGATCGGAAGTGAAATCCCAGGAAGCAAAATAATTAGAACCCGGCAAATCATCCAATCCTTTTCGAATTGATTGTAAAGCCAAAAAATCAACCGGGTCCAACATCGCGTGAGCAAGAAAACTGAAAATAATGAGATGGGTCTGGAGCAAGAAGAGTGATCTTATCTTTCCAATAGCATGCCTCGACATAGCTGTTTTTTTCTAGAACGAAGAAGAAGAACGGCACAAGACAACCATATAAAGGGATAATAGGACGTAAAAAATGCTTTTCCGTGAATCCCAGCAATTTCCCGTGTATGTGATAGAGCCGTGAAAGCTTTAGTGGATGCTGCTTGGAGGTGAGATAATCAAGAAGTATTATTTTATGGAGATGGGTTTCTTGAGAAAAGCAGGAGAGTGGAAAATGGGAGGAGAAAGTTGGGCTTGCGGGAGAAGATTGTAGTGGTGGGGAATTCATAGAAGAGTGATAGAATCGCTTCTCTTATTTTAACACTTTCCTATGTACCCTTCTTCTTTCTATATAAATAATATAATACTTCTTCACTCAAGAAAAATATTTATCCTAATTTTAATTCAAACCTAATTTAAGAAATTCAAAATTTTTTGCCTATTTTTCATTTATTATTAATTGTTTACTTGAGATAAAATAGAAAAATTATTTAAGTGCTGATTGAATGGCTAATATAAAATCTTTGGCTATTAGCACTTATTATTTTTAGAAAACAGACAATAAGTTTAGAATAAACCATAATAAAAATGAAAACAATATTTTTAAAAGGATAAAATAATACATATACATATGTACTTGAATATGAGTACAATGCAAAAGTCTAACGTTTCTTCTTCAAAAATATTATTGTAGCTGATTTTGTTTATTTAGCTTAAAATTATTTAAAGTATGTGAAGAAAATAATGTAACTATATTTTTAAAACGTAGAAATGGGTTTGTATCAAATAATTCCACTCTCTTGTTTTGAAGGAATGAATTACAGTCTTTAAAATATATCAGATGATATGTTAGTCGTGTAAATTTAGTGTTGATTTACCTACTTTACACGTGGCTCGTGGGCTGGACCCGGATATTGAGAAGCAATTAGGCTAGTATACGAGTGAGGTGGCATGTTTGTGGCGACTGGGTTCGGAAGCAAACGGTTGTCCGAGGCTATGGAGGAGTGGCGAACCACAGGCTCGTGTTTCACTGGAGGGGAGGTTTGATCTTGAGGTGATTTCCGGAGAGAGAACGCGTGACCTGCAGCCGCTGCCAAAAATTATTTGGTTCTGCTGCCACACAACCACAAATAATCATTACATCACAATTTTTTGTTTTTCTAGGAAAAATTTTATTTAATAAAAAATACTATATATGTACATATATATTATGCATAGTCTGTTCTAATTTTTCCTTATATATTGAGCCATAAAACACTATATCAGTAAATGAAAAAGAGTTATAGAAAATAGACATATATTCTGTGAAAGTATATTATGTTATACAATATATAAATTCATTTTTTTTATTACCATTATATATCCCCGATAATCATACATATCTTTTTCTTAAATACTTTCTATTATGAAAAACTGCTCAAATGACATCATAAAAGTGGATTTTCTTTAGATTTTTTAAAGTAATAATTCGGGCCCCTCAATGAAATTAGGAAAAACACTTTGATTTGGAAAGAAGTAGTTAACCTAATTCGATAATCTTTTCATCGTCTTGGATAATTTTATGCTATATAATTTAATAATTGTGTGGAAATTAGGGATCCGCCCCTTACATGCATATCTTATATTAGTTATGGAGTAACTAATAAGGTATAACATAGTCACTCATAGAATATTTTAAGATTTGCAAAAACCGAAGGATCTGTGGCCAAAAAAAAAAGTTACTATGATAGAAGAGAGATATTACAAGATATTTTTTCTCCCATAACCATTCCATAAAATCAACGTAAATTTACCCTTTCACTGAACTATATTTCCATTGGTACCTTTTTTTTGTTCTTTTTTTTTTTTGGGTTCACGGTTGCGATATGTACAAAATTGACAATATTTAAAATAGACTAGAGTGGTAATCTAGTTGTGTTTTAGTTATTGTCAATTTTTTGTACATAGGGATTCTGTAGGTGAGTAACGATTAAGTGAGTAAAGATCACCTAAGCCTGGATTATGGGGATAGGGCACGGACCGCCTGGAAGCTCTTGGTCATATGTGGCGTGCAATCTACGTCTATACTTAAAAGGCAAACAAGTTGATTAATTCACTCATTAAGATTTATTAAAAAGAAATACTCAATTGTTTTGCATGTTTAAGGCTTTAGATTATGATATTTTGCTTATAAGAATGACTACTAGCAGAAATATTTGGTGTCATATCTAACTACAAAAGGTTTGTACAATAAGTAATCCATTTATATAAAATAATTTAATATGATATTCATTTTAATCTTCATAACGAGATTTTTTTTTATTATAATGTAATCGGTAGTTACACACAATATCATCATTTTGTACAAATATTTATTTGTTACAAAAAATGAAAAAATATGAAGTTAAAAATCATGTTGGAGAATACGTGTGAAGATCTAAAGTATGGATTTGTAATACGAGACATTCACCAAGCATGCCCAATAAGGGGATGAAACCGTCTCCAGCACATAGCCCAACTGGTTCCGGACAGAAGTTTTCGAAAGGGATGTCAGGGGTTCAATTCTTGTCAAATGCAAGAGAGCCCCTTCTCAGCAAGTGCATAGTGTGGGAGCTTCCTTGGCCTCTAGGCTTGCCTGCAGTGTTGGGGGCTCCTTATGCAGACTACTGTGTGAATGACCAAGCTCCTGCTAGCGGGCCGTTGGGCTCCTTATGCATACTACTGTGTGAATGATCAAGCTCCTGTTTGCGGGCCGTTGAATACCTGATTTACATCCCTACACTAATTTTGAGACTAAGTGTGACAGTGATCCTTACTGGTTGAGGTTCAACCCAATAAGGGGATGAAACCGTCTCCTTGCCTTTTTTTTTTTTTTCTCCTAATGTGTTTTTACACTGTTTCACTATATGTTATACGTGGAACTTACCCATGTCTTACACATAACATGGAATAAAAAAAAAAGTTTAAAAACACATTGTGTAAAGGGAGAATCAACATTAAAGTGGGGGAGAAGGTTGACCCCAATAAGCTTTTTCAGCATATAACAGCTTCTGGCACCAGGCTGGGGAGAGTACGTTGTGGATCTCAGAGACCATAGAATACTTGGGGTACAAGGCTTGCCATGGTTTACCTCCACTTGTTTTGGTCCTTTTTTTTGCCTTTTTTATTCATTCTCGTTTTTGCTTACAGTATGGGCATCTGGCTACACCACAAGAATCGGTAAATCTTTATGTATATTATATATCTCGTACTATAAGTTTAACAAATTCACCCATTTACTGTTTACTATTTTATTCTTATTTCATGTGACTCGCAATGTGTTTAGTTAAGAGTCTTAACTCAACGCAAAGAGCTTAGATCATCGAAAATGTCTTTTTGAAGTTTGGTATGAAATTTCCTAAGCCAACAACCAAAAACATATATTAAAAAAGCAGGTAATGGAACGACAGAAGAAAATAAAAGTATAAAATACACTTTCAAAAGAAAAACGTAAAAATCACATACTTTTTGACAATACAGTACAGTAGCTCTCAGGAGACTGAGGGACTGTTAAGCCAGTGGGTCTATGTACTTCCACCAAATCATTGACTTGCTCATCAAGACACTCAGGACAGGCTTCTTGCCAACGATTTCCCTTTCTTTTAACTTTTCGTTTGACCACCTACCGGTCCTAGCCTTACTTTGGTTGGCCAAAGTGATTCTCTACCGTTTAAAATCATCATATATATAATGAAAACTTATAAATCAAAATTTCAGACATGTTTAAATTCATTTGAGTTATAAGCGTATGATTTTACAATATAAATTATAAATACAGAGAGTATAGAATATTTAATATGATATTTGTTTTAATCTTCATTTTATATTCTTTAATAAAAATACATTCTTTTTTTCCAAATAGTGTCGTTATTCTTTACAAAATTTATTTCTTTCATATGATAAAAAACAATAAGAAAGAAAAAGCGAGTTAAAGTCACTATATGTAAAGTCAAGGGTATAAAGATTCAACTTTTTAACAATATGTTCTATCATTTTCAGTATTTCATTGTTGGGATAATGTTAGAATTGATTCCCATGGTATAGGTTGTAGTCGAAGACTATAACTAATTTGAGTTAAAGTCAAAGACGGACAAGTTATAACTAATTTTATTATGCAAGTTGTAGTCCTATCCATAATAAAATAAAAATTCATTTGAGTTATCGGATTTCTGCATACAAATACAAGTGTCTCCCAAAGTGAAAACTATGCTTATAAAGTCAAAATTACATAGTTTGTTACAAAACATTACACACACAGACACCTTTATTCTGTGTTCTCTTAACAAAAAAAAAAAAAAAAAAACCTCATAATTTCCTAACTTCTTCAGTCTTTTGACTAAAGGAAATCTTCTCTTCCATGCAACAGAAGAGTCTAACATGTTTCTTTCCCTCCTGGTACAATCGAACCATGTTTAAATCTCTCATAACCCAATTGTTTTATCTCTATGTTGGACACATTGATCTTCACGATTACGTCAATGATTCAAGTACTCACTAATTAGCCAAAGAGAAAACCATTCAGTGTTGCAATCATAAACGCTTAGACAGAAAAACGAACAATGCTATGATTTTTACAACAATTGGAAGAATGTACTAACAACTTCATCATAATTTGGTCTTGCAAATTCAAATACATAACATGATGAGTTTGTTCAGCATCGGTCACTCTTACTTATCAATATCTCACATAACATATAATATATACTTCTATTCAGTTATTTGACTAGTCACACGACGTCAGTATAATTCATTTAAATACACAAAAGCCTCATATTTCGTAAATCAACTATCACCAATAAACTATCATATAAAACACATACTTCATACGACACAACATATTTCTATATGATCAAAATTAATATCGAAATAGACATATCAAAATATAATTTCGTAAAACATTTTTTTTTAACAAAAACACAATACTTTGAATCAGATACTTATTTTCTTCTGGTATGCTTGACCAAGTATCATGCACTTAGGCAATCTCATGTTCTCCGTCATAAATTAAGAAGAGTTTGCCATTATTAATGAAGAACTAAACTCTGGAATTTCAAATTGAACTGTCCGGGAACCATAGTTCTCGAGACCACGTAAAGCTGTCTCATCTTTCCCCTGCAACGTTGTAGACCCAAGACCATCCATCTCTTCTGCAAACGTCTCACAGTTTTCCTGCGTAGTGTACTCAATTGTGTCTTCCTGATTCCCTTTGTCCATGGGGCGATCTCATTCTCTTTCTAAAATGTCTATAGGCAAAATCTGACCGATAAAAATATGTAAAAGACACTTCAACTGGAAACAGAGAGAAGCACATGTCAACTCCTACATCAGGTATCAAATTGCTTGACTTCCACTTCCACTCTCTGCAATTGATTACTCTACCAGTCACATTTGATGCCCTCCAATTGATACCCTTCAATTAATTCTGCACAGCTTGTTTAAAACGAGACATCAGTGCCAGATCGATGCTAACCACGTGCTCGCTTCCGCAACTTCTCAAATCAACACAAGCGGTTGCATCGCCAGTCCGATCGTCCATCAAATCTCGAATTTTAGCCTCGGGTACTTGCTGGAGAATACCGGAAAGGAACTTACAGATGGAATATTCGACCTTTATTTCATCAATTTGGAGCGATATATTGAACGCGGAGACGTCATCGAACCAACGTTGAAGTTCTATTTGCATTGAACCCTGCGACGGGGGCAGGTAGGGGAGTGGACAACGCAAAGAATTCTAGGGTTTCGACCAAGAAGAACGTCAAATTCAGCACGTCTACATCTACCGTGGCTATCCTATTGAACTCCTCGAAACACAGGCCTTTTTTCTTTTTTCCTGTTTCCTTTTTTTTTTTAGGAAATGGGATCTTTGCATTATAGAGAATATTTTTTTTTTTCTTTTCTTATCAAGAATCAGTTTCTTATGTGACTATTATAACTATGTATATATAAATTATAGAGAATATTTCTTTATTTTTCTTTTTCTTATCAAGAATCATTTTCTTATATGACTATTATAACTATGTATATAAATATACTTTTCTCTAATATTTATCATTTTATTCTTATCTTTTTTCACATGATATAGTTTCATTCAATTATTCCAATATATATATATATATATATTTCATTCTATTATTCTAACCTATATATAATATTATCTTTTCATCATTTTTCCCTAATCACGATTAATATTTTTATATAAATTTTTCTTTAAAAAAATGTCGGGTATAACAACATCATACCGAGGCCATTGCTAACTCCCATTTTACAGGGACTTGTGTCTTTACTTCAACTACGGTCATGGACCGCACAAACTTTTTCGTCTCCTTTTATTTGTCTCCATTCTTTTGGTCATTTGTATCTATATATGGGTTGGGTGGACGCATGATCCTAATAATTAGAAAAGGCAAAGTTGGTGTATTGCCAAATACAACATCAACTTTTCCTATGTTGATTGCAACCAAACCCTCAACTACCGCCGCCCACGCTCATAAATTAATTCACAGATCGATCATTAATCCTTAGCTTAGTCACACGTTCATCTGTGAAGCAAAAGTTTTCAAAACTTGAGGTGCCACCCTTCGGACAAGAGTTGTAATCTTATGATTATGTGATTTCTACATTTTTCCCCACTTAATGATTGGTGGACTTCTTAATGATGCCTTTGATTTGTCTTCAAGCGTTATAATCTCAAGTGTCATGAGATTTTCAATAATATCATTACCATCCAATGTTGATAGGCGTCCCGTATTTGTATGCCTCGACCTCGGCTGTCGGAATTTATTTTGGCCTCATTTGGATTGACTTCGTTAGTGATTTCAAGTTGGTTTCATTTCTAGAAATTTTTTTGTTTTTGATTCCGGAATACGATGGAATAAGATAAAATGGCTCAATAAATTGACTATGTTTATTATATTGTGAATTAGCAGTTGATCGACACAGTTTGACGCATTCATTATGAGTCATCGGTAAACAATCTCTATGTGTTTCTAACACATGAGTATGGTTACGTACATCTGACCCTCATACCCTGCCACATACGGGAGCTTCTAAGACAATAAGGTAATATGTTGTGTGGTGGACAATTCTTAATTAAAGTTCTTATTTTCTAATTGTATTTTAGCACAAAAAAGGGCTCCATCAATTTTTGTTGAATTACGATTTCCACATTGTGAAAATAATGTATCACCATATAATCATTTCATGTCGTTTTTAAGTTAAATAAAGAATAACTAATCACACAATAAAACAATAAAAACATAACTATTCATATACAAAAAAAAAGGTCGTGATCAGTCATACAAGGACACATGCTTTACACAATTGGCCAAAGAGTAAGTAGACTCAATTATATTTTTGCCCTAACGAGCCAAATAGGAGGATCTACAGATAAAGATTGAAGCTAACATCTTTTAGGGAAAAGTATAGAGAATGGTAAATATATATTTATCAAATTAAGTCTTAAAATACACAAGAGTTAACTCTTATATAAGGCTGAAGCGAGAGACACCAGATGCCTAAAAACCGCCAAGGGCTCATCTGACAACTACATTGCTTAATCCACTAAAATACTGACTAATCAAAGTATAAGGTATACATTAGTATTTCTACTATGTGCATGTATGTGTATAAGCATTGTACACAGTGTATACCTATATATGTATTTACAATATATTTTGCCAATTATATACAGTTTAATGTATGTATTCTGCATTCTTCCTCAAGTTTAACTGTATATATTCATACAACTAAGCTTGAACAGCGGCATCTGAAACATATTGATAGAAAACAAAAATAGTTAAGACATCAGCCATTTGATCTTTAGAAGAAATATACTCTAGGCTGATCACCTTGTCTTTAATTTTTTCTCTAATACAATGCATATCCATTTCAATATGCTTTAATTTATCATGTTAAACTGGATTTTCTGCCACTTATAGCTGATACATTGTCACAAAATACCCTAATTAGCAATGAGATCTTCTGTCCAAGGTCTTCAAGTACCCTTTTAAACCCACCGCCATCAGCTACTAGCATAAAGCCACAAGTGCCCCTCTTGCTTAACTCAGAACAACAATGTTTTCCTTTTCCTCCTTTATCTTGGACAAATTCCAGACGACAATAACCCCTCTCCCCCCACCCCCCACCCCCGCCGCCCCCCAAAAAAAAAATGGTCATGTAAAATCTATAGAATAGCTGCAGTAACCCAAGTTCTGAATCGCACAACCTTTAGAAGAATGACTAGAGAGCCGATATTCAGGTATTTATAGTCTTGTAAGTCTCCATGTACTCAAGGACAGAGATAATTTAATAAACTACAGCAAATTGATAATCATAAAATAATAATAATAATCACAACAATAAAAAGTGAACATTGAAATCCCAAAAGATGTCCAATTGTAGATACCTTCTTTCCATCTTGAAATATCAAGGCAATTGGCAAAAGATTCCCTGAATGACCACCATCCAGAGAGATGGGACTAAATAGAATGCATTTGCACCCACTTATACAAACTAAAAGCTATAGACTTGCATCTATGAACAGTTTTGATGACTAAAAGACATATAAACAGTAATTAGATATCCTCCGCCTCTCCTTTTTGATGAATCAACTGTCGAACATATGAAATATATGTGCAAACCAACGCCCGAAACAATTACAAGTGTTGTGTATACACACAGACACATGTTTCTGTGTTTGTGCATGATCATTTGAACCGTAAACCTGACACTATGTGCTACTAGCCCAAGCATAGAACCAGATTAACTTAACAATTTTGACAAGCATTCCGTTGCATATCCGATTCTAGAATCATTTAAAACAACATAAGCGCACACACACCACACTTTTTATTCACCAAACAGGGCAACCATTTAGCTGCTGCATAAATCATCACGATAAAATTACAAAAAAAATCGGACTTACAAAGCAAGAATACAGAAAATGCCTTGAACCTCTTCGAACATGAATATTAGGAGACCAGAAGAATCTGCTAATCACAGAAACCCTACTTTCTCATACAAATCATACAACCTTAAGAAACAAGGTGGACAAAACCCCTAATAACATGTATTCAAACGTGGATATCCACCTCTATAACTTGATGAATGTTCCATGCCAGTTCGGCCTACACTTTGAGTAAATAGCTCGAGTCAGTGGTCGTCATGCCATCATGGGAACTGTCCCACCAGCTGCCAGTATATTTTGCTCCAGCTACATACATAAAAAATTGATAGGCATGGAATTAGTTAAACCTCCGAAATTGACCTTTGAAAAAAAAATTCTGCAAAGATTCATTTGAGCTTGTCTTCTTTACAAACATGATGGACCACATGGCTTGCATCTTGATATTCCGAAGCAGATACATAACCGAAGCACATATTTGTGACTAGAAAGATGCACCTTTCAGAGACTAACGAGGCTATGAACCACTGCCCCTCCCAAAGAAAAGGGCAAAACGTACCAGCAACTGGAAAAAGTAGGAACTTCTGTTTGACTAAAATACAACAACAATAACAACATTACTTCATTGCCTTAAGGCTCACGCTTCTGGACGGGTAAAGAGGGTCAGTTGTAAAACCTTACCAATTCGTTGGAAACACAGAGGTTGTTTTCTGATGACCCATAATAAAAATTATGTCAAGTTATGCCGATCAAATGCTACTCCAAAATACAATAAACGAAACCAATTTAGTGAATCATTTTGCTTTACTCCATCATACTCCCAAGGCAAAGAAGAGTGTGTCCTTCACTTCATTGGAAATAAAAACAAGTTTGACTAAACATAGCTGATATTTATACAAACCAGAGTGCAATAAATAAATATGAAAGAAAGTCATAGCATAGCTGTTCAAGCTGTTATCACCATAAGCTCAGGTCGCAAAGTGCCATTACACAATCAAGTGTAACGTCAACAATCACAAGAGGACTGCAAAATTAAAACGAAGTACTTATATTGAAGTGCCGTTCATAAAGGTTATACTCACCCTAAACAAAGTTTCAAGCTTGTTTTTGACAAGATAAAACTCATGTTTGACTTGATGCAGGCAATTCAAACACCTACAAGCATATAATCCATCAGTCAATATCTGCATCTGAACTATGAATCGATGAAGACAAACATAAAAGTTTCCAGAAAAATCTTACTCTTCAAGATTATTCTCCTCACAAAAGCTTCTGAACAACACACATGCATTCTTCACCCTTTGTGCCCCTATGCTGTAAAACGGACAATTTCACCCAACCATAAGAAACTCGGAAAGACCATTAAACTTCTTCCCTCAAGCTATAAGAAAGTGATAATTTTATCAACATCTTAAGTCTGGACTACAACAATTCCAACTAATATCAGAGGAAAACAATTCCAACCTGGAACTACTACCCTTGAATTGGTGGACATGGGCATCCACCTGCTTAAAATCCACCACCGGTTGTTGACTGAAACATTAAAAAAAGGGTAAATAAAGTAACATTACAATCCTAACACCAAAGACATGTAAGATTCAAGAAAAGAAAACATATGCGGAAGAAGTGGGGGGGGGGGGAGAGTTCATACAGGGCAGTGGCCAAATTGTTGATAAGCTTTTCAGAGTCCTCGAAAAAAAGGGACACCACCTCGAAAACAAAATCCGGGTTGCTTTCGTCTTGAAGCTTCTGAAGCTGTAGAAATTGATCGTCCAAGAACCCCTTTTTCCCAGAGACAAAAGGTAAGTAAAGAACTTAACTTTATATAAAAAGAGTAAACGGGAACAAAATCCAGAAGGTAAATCCGTTCCAAATCTCCAAATTTAACTTTAGATGAGAGATACTCACTTCTTGATACAAAGAATTGAAGAAATCAGCAAATTGATGCTGCAAGCGCCCTGCTACGTCCATGGTTTTCACTGATGTTCTCAAGTCTGTTCAACCTTGAAAGTGTTGAATCACCAGAACCCTCACAGAAATTGGGGAAAGTGAATAAAAATAGATCAAGAAATCAATTGAATTGGCTGCTAGCCTGTAAGCATGTGAGGAATAACCACGATATGATGACAGGGACGCAAGAAATATAATGGTGGAGGCCGTTTTGGGAGGCCCAATAAAAGCAGTCAAATAGATTGATTGATTTTTGGCTGTTTCGGAAATTCCACAATAAACCACTACTATATCTTCTTTGTCTTTTCTTTTGTAATCATGTTTCCAGATTTGGCTGCTAAGAAGTTGCAAATTTACCCCCACAAAACAACACAAAAAACAAAAGAAATAAATCCGTGTGATACTGACAAATTTGGAAGAGTTTAAGAACAGAAGTGTCATCTCGCACAAACTTTTCAAGATTTTTGGTGTTAAGAGGGTTCAATTGTTAATCACTTTTTGGTGATGAAAGAAATATGAAACAGTGGTTCAAATGTAAAAAAAGCTACCAATATCCGCATCCATTAAACTATTTTTAAATTAACATTTTGCCTAGCAACTTTTTTGTTAAATATTTTTATCAATATTATTGAAATACATAACATAAATACTACTTTGTTGACTTTTTAACATTAGTAATCGGAAATGAAAAAAGCATTATCATTTTTCAAGGCTTTCATATGTTTTAACAATTTCTTCAACTCTAATTGTGAATATTTAAGAAATCAATTAAAAGAAAAAACAAGATCATTTGACTCGAACTCATATAAGATGACTATTGAATTTGGAGGATGTAGTTATCAAGATATCCTGCTTATCGCGCATTTATTTGATAGCAGAAAAATGTATAAGAGAGAACTTCAAAAGCTAGGTTCATTTAAAAAAAGACAATAATAACCACTACTTATAGCTTGTTTATTTAAATAAATTGTCAGAGTGACCTTTGCTCTAAGTATTTAAAGAAGAGTAACAAAAAAAATACAAAAATAGGTACGGCTAGGAAAACGTTCCTCCTATAAATGTGTTAACGCCATTGATATTCTTTGCCTTTTATCATTTATAATATTTTTGTTCTGATTGCCGGCCTTGAAACGCAAGGTTGCTGCTTTATGACCTTGATGTCACGGGTTCGAGCCATAGAAACAATCACAAAAAAAAACAGGGTAAGGCTGCATACATCAGATCGCGAAGCGATCCGACTCCTCCCTCGACCTTACGCAAATACATGAGCCTAGTGTATCGGGAACGATCTTTAATATATGTTGCTCTATTTTTAGAAGCATTATGGCAACCTGATATATTATATTATTGTATTTAAATTATTTTAGAAACGTGTAACCTATTCTGCCCCCCCCCCCGGGCCCTTTTTTTATTTATTTGAGGAACCCATTCTATTTTGATGGTAGAATCTATGTGAGCTGAAACATTTTTGCTTATAAAAAAATGGTATACCAGCTAATCGTTAACTTTTTTTATGGATGGTATACACTGTGTGCAAGTTTAATGGTGAAGGCGTAAATTTTTGGACTAAATGAGGATGTATACCAATTAATGGAATTTTACTTTCTTCATATGATAAGGTCCTTTGTCTTTTGTCATGGTATCATCTATTTCGTTTTTATGCAAAATTCACAGAAATGCTTGTACTCATTCATTGTTTAACATATACAGCACGTTCCGAGTTTTATATAGTCATCTTGTCGTATCCATCATGCTTTACACATTTTACCAGAAAAGAGAATACCCATTATTAAATATATTAAACATAGTGTAGAAAGACACATGAGGACGATCATTGGATCAACTGGTAAGATTGTTGTTTTGTGACATTGATGTCTCGGATTCGAGTTGCGGAAATAGTCTCTTGCATGAAATATAGGGTAAGGTTGTGTATATCAGATTGCGAAACGATCCGGCCCCTCTCCAGATGCTACACAAACACAGAAGCCTAGTGCACATGGAAATGTAAGGTTGCGTATATCAAATCGCGAAACGACCTAGCCTCTTCCCAGATCATGCTCAAACACAGAAGTCTAATATAGAACGTCTTTTTTAGTGTAGGAAGACACCTCAGCGATATAAAACGTTAGCTACCCTTTGAAAACATATCATAATCACAATTAATATCATAATTTGAATCATGTTTGCATTCATTACCTTTATATAATTCAACAAACTCGACGCAATAGGTCTATTTTATAGGTGGTGTAAAATATTTGTCATATTACTTGAATCTTTAATTCTTTATAACATGATTTTTGATATGAGTTATTCGGTTTTCAAAAATAAATTATTTATAAAATAATTGTTTCTTCTTATGATGAGAAATTATAGTTGAAGATTATGAGTGAAAAAAACTTTATTTAATAACATGTAAAAATGAAATTCATGATTATAGTATCGGTAACAAACGGTACATAAAAAATTCAAATTCAAAATGCCATATTACTGAAGCAACTCCACTGTAGTGTCATGGCATAAATAAAGATTTCTAAAAACTTGTGTTATGTATTTTATTTAAATATCTAGATGAGGGTTTTCTTCAAAATGCTTACGATTACGCGACTTATTCTCTTAACAAATAACTGTCCGTGATATATTTAAGCTGTGACCTTAATTCACATTTTATTTTTTAGGATTCTCCCGTTAATACACACAAGTTGCAGCCGTAGATTCCAAAGTGTTATCAAATCGAGCCGAACCAAATACTAGGTTTTCAGATTCGGATTCTTTTAGCTAAACAAACTGTTCGACTCGGTTCGTTTAACTAAACGAATTTTAAAATTGGTTCGAGTTTGGCTCGATAACAACATAACGGTTTAAACGAGCTGAACAGTTTGCAAATAGTTTGACTCGTTTTAGTAAACGAACTCAAACATCTGTTCGAATTTTACAAACAATTACCGAACAAATACGAACCGAACTTGAACAGTGTTATGTTCGTTGAACATCATTATTCCCAAGCATCTTCATCTCTCCCCTTGTTTGTTTTATTTTATTTTATTTCTCTAGGGAAATCCTTCGAATCTTTGTACGAATTAGGGTGCCTAAATCATGCATGGTGGATGGGAGAGAGAAATTATGACACATGCATATGTATTAACAATTTTTGTCTTTGAAATGAACAAGAATCTTAATCAGAAATCACGTGCCTGTGTACTAACTATTTTTTACTATGAATTTAACAAGAAACTTAACAGAAAAGAGCAATTTAATGTAGTCTTACCTTATACTTTATGAAAGAACCTGTTTTCGTGGTTCGAATATGTAACTTCAAGGTTACAAAAGAACAAGTGTTATTTTGTTATAATACAGATAGGAAAAGGAGGAGAAAGAGAAACATATGAACAAGATGTAGGAATATGCTATTTTTCGTTGTTATTTTTGGGAAAATGCCAAATGCGGATAACGTCTTCTTGCAACTGAGCTGTCTTCCACATTTATTAACTTTCTACAGCCTCTTTTGAGGGGTTGGCGAATTTATCAAAAAGATGAAAATATTCCCTGGTGTTGGGAGTACCAAAATGCATTAACATGATAATCAGAAGTGGTGGGATCAAACAGGGAGAAAGAAAGATGGATATATCTATTATATATTAATCTGGAGCCTGGAATCCAAACCATTCTACTTTTTGATTAGTAATGATCAAGATTTTCCAAAGATAAGGCACAAAGACCACTCTGCACTTCAGCAACTCAGGATCCCCTGTTGTCAGAAGAGCCAAAAAGTTATGTGGTTTGGTAAGCCAACTGAATCTGTGAATGCCTCCTTCAGATGCTTTGGAGCTGGAAAAAAAAACTGACTTTATTCATGGGGCATAATTCATCTGGCTTGATCCCAAGGGAAAACCAAGTGAAGAAGATTTCTCACCAAAAAAGAGCATCAAGAATCGAGTTTTCATAGGAAAAATGTGTGGTGTTCATGGCTTTTGTTGGGATTTTGAGGGTCAAACAGCACATTTTTTTAGCATCCGGAAGTTCCCAATAAGTTGAATCTTTGTATCAGAATATGCCTGCCCTTGATATAGACTGAAATCTAGATTTGTGTTACAGTGGAACTAAAGTTTCATAGACAAATATCAAAGCATCATAATCACCCCTTTCACAGGAAAATTACTAGAAATTCCGTGTATTTTTCCAGAATCAGGATTTGAAAGGCGTAACAGAAGATGATTGTGAACAATTATCAACAAGTTATTCTCCAGGAAAAGTCTTTACCTCCCTCTTTTTGAGCTTTCAGTGAAGTTAGAAGCTGGATTAGAGTGTCTGTTGCTTGGGCAAACCTGGAAGGGGGAAGAAAACAAACATGAATCAGCATTTGCAAATTGTAAACAAGCCAACTAATTCCTGGCCATGATGCAGCATAGGAAACAAATCTCGAACACAAATCAATAAAATGTGCAAGAAATTCTTGCCATGATGCAAATTCAAAAACTAAATGGACATTCCTTCCCATGAGCTTGAACAGTCAGAAGATGAACATTCCATCTAAACGGACATGTGGCAAAAATATGTAAGGTATCTTTGGTTGAGACGATAGCAATACAGTGACTGCGATGACTAAAGCAAATATCTTGAAATGGTCTGAGAAAAGAATGCAGGAATCAGTATTATTTGATGAAATTGGACAACAGAAAGCAGGAACTAACCATAAAATCGATGAATACTCAGTCCTCTGCTATGTGATGCCATTTTACTACTAGGATCAAACGTGTGATCCAAAAGATGAGTCTACCTCACCAAAGTGTACGTAGGCTCTTCTAAATTTAATACAACTGCAGAAGAATAACAAAATTTGATAAACACATGAAGGGGGGTTAGCTCTGTAGAACTTCAACGCGCTCCCTGTCTGCATCCTCTGTTTCTGTTTCTTCGGACATTCTCTACCTTTGGCTTTTCTTTCCACCTTCTCTTTTTCTTTTTTTTCGTCTTTACTGCTTCTTGTCGTTTTCGTTCTTCTCCAGTGAACTCAGTAACAGCCCTCCTGCTGTTGAATAGTTTGCTGGTGCAGAAGTCCCATTGTTTCAATTATAATGGTTCATTAGATTCAAAAATCTGATTATGAGCTTCTAAAGATACTGCCTTTTGCTAGCTTATTCAAGAAATAGTATTTTTCCCGGCTGAAAAATAACAGAATTTGGAAATCGCCCGATCTGAAACGCCTTATGAGTTATAACTCCGGTAAGACAACTTTACTATATAACTTGGTCATCCAACGCTACTATGATAACTTGAATCATGCAGCTCTATTATGATAACTTGGATCATGCAGAGCCTAACACTGTTAGATATCTAACTTTTCGCACCGTTTACATAGATTTAAAGATGATTACGTTTGTTGACATTTAGTACTTAAGATCGCAAATAGTTCATTCATGTTTGACATTAATACTTAAGTACATACGTGTATACTATATATTGTTTTACTTTCTTTCTTTTTCTATTTTCCTCTAATGTGGGATGTGTTGTTACAAACACTGTTCTTTAGGCCATGTTAAATACACGACTTATTCTTCAAGAAAGCCCATTAAGCTCTCTTTCACAAAGCAAATGATTTCACTTTTCTTATCTTGAAAAACACTTTTCCTCATGAGCAATTACTAACTCAAGCATCGGATAGCCTCCAAGATGCTCAACCCTGTCAAACTTTAACCTTGTTTTCTATGTTACAAGCTCGAAAGAGCATTTTAATGTTGCAAATTCGTACAGCACCCTTTTGGATGATCCGCGTCATTTGGCTAGAAAACGATCAAGATTCCTATCGAAAATCCACTCTGTTCTTTCAAAAAATTCTATCTTTTTGATATCTGAAAAAAAAAAAACAAAACTAAACTAGGATCTCTATAATCTGAAAAAAATTGCCAAAGTCTAGACAAAATGACCGATCACCTTGGACTATTATTGTACAAAAACACTCCACCTAGAAAGGTAGAACTGTGTGAGGAGACCTGACAGATGGTACTCAAGCATATATTCCTAATGCCTAATTATACTCTATATTCACAAAATGGCTTTGCCAGTACACAAGAATCTCATGTATACTTTGTAGCACGCGTGTAATCAATATGTGGATTGCTCAGAGCACCTCGGTCTCCCTCTAGTGTTACACAAAGACCTCTCATATCCACGACAACGTCCGAATATCTCAGTACTGCTACACTGTTGTTTATGTGTCAACTCCTTTGTGATGATGAAGACTGAATGTTATGACATTGGTTCCATCAGTGCTGGTGGTAAAACCAGACAGTTCAAATTTCTAGAGACAATGGTTTCTTTGGGTTGATACCATTTGACCATGTTGTTTTGTTGTAATCTTCCACATTGAAAAGCTCTTCATAGTACCTCTTCCAATAAGATAGCTTCTTAGACTTCACCAATTCCATGCTGCCACAGCCACCTCTCAAGAGCAGTAGGATCTGAACATTGAATTGTTATTCATTAGGCCATTCAGCCTCACGTTAAACAAGTAGCAAGCAGGTGTGAATTCACCTAGTCTCTGATGCAGTGTCTGAGTAACACATTTGGAATGCACAAAATGATTAAGGATGCTAGATTAACATATACATGCCTGACTGATGCGAGGACGCAGAACTGAAGATTCTTGCACACATAAAAAAAGCTGCCAATATCATAAGGTTCATTTCTACAGGGCTGTAGTCGTGAGTAAAGGATCAACTAGCTCGCCACTTCTGTTCTTCTTCAGCAGCGGTTTTGCCTGGCATGTTATAGCAAGGAAATTAGAAATAAAGAGCCTCATATAAAATGTTCCATCTTTTACAGTGGATTACTAGTCATGATAAAGGAAGTGGCTGTACCCACAAAACAAGGCTTTGTTGCGTGTAATCCAGGGCACGACGCCCGGTAATAAGTTCCAGAAGCAGCACACCAAAGGCGAAAACATCAGTCTTTTCATCAACAATGCCATGCAATAAGAATTCAGGGGCAAGGTATCTGTGATAGCAAGATTACAAAGCTAAATTTGACTTGAACAATCTTAAGGTGATGTAGACTGGAAATCAAGAACTCAAAAAGTTCTTAGACAAACCCAAATGTGCCCTCAAACTTAGACACTGTGAGATGAGTCCATTGTTGTGGCAGCCACTTTGCAAGCCCAAAATCACAAATCTGAAATCGAGATAGTTTATTGGTTGATGAAGATCGATGAGACTCAAAATACATCACAGTTGTAATGCTAGTTAAACTTTATCCAGTCAAACTTAATGTCTGATTGATAACAGCTGGTTAGCAAAGTCAAGACTGTGAACGTAATAATACCTGAGGCTCAAAGTCCTCGGTGAGAATTATGTTCGCAGCTTTAATATCTCTATGGATGATTCTCCTCTGACAACCTTCGTGAAGGTACAGCAAGCCTCTAGCAGTTCCCAACGCAATTTGATACCTAATATTCCATGTGAGTTTCTCCTTTGAACCTTTGAGGTAATTGGTTGCCAAAATGAATGTTAAGACAATTGTAAGGCCTCTAAGTCACGCAAATAAAACAAGAAAGAATCTGAAAAATGCACTAACCCTGGAGCACAGCAGCTAGGCTTCCATTGGGAGACAATTCAAGCACAAGGTAAAATCCACCTTCCACCCCATAACCGATCAATCTAGCAGTATTAGGATGGTTAATGTGAGCCATAATTCCAAGCTCGGTTAAAAAATCCACGATTCTCTCTAATTGGACACCGTATAAGTTTCTTAACCGCGATATGCTGCCCATTTTTTAAACAGCCTTTGTAAACCTCAGCATAACCACCCTTTCCAATCATATTTTCTATACATCGAAACAAACGTCGTTATAAGAACAATAAAGGCAATGAGTACTTGTCCAGCAACATAAAAATTTCAGATCGATATTCTGAAACAATTAACTGACCTTTGGAAAAGTTCCTGGTGGCATTTTGAAGTTCAGATAGGATGAAGTTCTTCCAGTGAGGCTTAAAACAATTGAAACCAGCCTCCATAATGGGATTTAAGCCTTCAGAAACTTCCTCTCGCATGCTACAGTGAATCTTGTAGATAAATTGAGGATACTGAAAGGATGATGGGAGGGAAGTTCTCTCTTTGCTTTACTTCTGAATAATTGCACAAACCCTGACCATGTAGAAGCAGGCTTTGAATGTGGCAGAGTTTCCAAGTCTGAGGTGCTGGCTTTGGAGGACTCTGTTTCGGATTCCGAATTCCTCAAAAAATCCTCAAGAACAGTATCAGGAGACGAAAGGTTCTTTTTTCCCTCCATATCTAACAATTATTGCATTCCTTCAAGAATCAAAATGTCTAAATGTATTCATGACATGTTTACAAAAGAAAAGGTAGGCTTAAATCCTGGAACACTATATATCAAGAACTTAGAATTCCACGTGACAGTGTTATTATAAAACTAGCAACTTGTCAAAGAAATCAAGAAACAAAGACCGAGAAAATAATCAACACACATGTGAATTGTAATGCAAATTTACTGTCGTGAAGGATGAAAAAGCAAGAATATTATTCCAAGGGAAGACCCGCAAAATACTGAAGAATGACACTAGCAATCTCATGACGAGGACAAGAAATAGACGGTGATAAACTAACCAAAAAAAAAGCAAGCCATACAGAATTCAATTATCAACAATTTTTAACATTCGTCAAAGAAAAATGCAGCCACAACCCACAGGCATGCTTCCGTCATTCCACAATACCGTGCACGCATTCAGCTGGGCAAATTATGTATGAAAAATTGAAAATGAAGAGCTTAATCTCAATTCTGGTAAACCACGTGTTAGCAGTTATTAACTGAAATCCAAATTACCAGTCAACAATTCTCTGACGAAAAATCAGCTGAACAACGTTGAAAATATTCCATGTAAAATTACTCCCTGAAAACCCAGTAAGAACTTGAAAAAAACATCAAGAAATTGTTCATCTTGTGGAAGCAGAGACCCTTTTGCTAACTAGAACCCTCTATTAATAGAAAAAGGAAGCATTTTTTGGTGGAAGTAGAAAGAACCCACATTGGAGGATGCTGAATGTTATTGATTATGGCTACTTTTCCAAGCTTTAAGCAAAATATGGGTGGAATTTGAGGATATTCATAATTGTTTTCTTCTTCAGAAGCAACCCCACATGAGGAGGCCCACTTCCCTACCCAACTCCGAGGAACAGAGCTCCCGACACCTCAAACCTTGATTTCCTAAAAATTGTACTGTCTCAGTATTATATATTCATGTTTGGTGGCTCCTGGTGTTCTACTACTACTCAACAACATTAAACGGTTTCCGTCTGGGAAGAAGAAAGATTCTGTCTTGAATCGATCCGTTATGACTTCCGTTCCATTTAGAATTTGGGCGGCTATATGTGAATTTAAGTGACGCTATAACTCAATATTTACTATTTCCAAGAGGATAATCACAATGTAAAAAATACTATAACACATGGTCTTCTATGCACATCTGGTCCTGAACGGCTGCGCCTACATTTAACGTGTTCAGATCAAGAAATACAAGGCATTGTCACGTATACAATCAACTTTTTTTTAAAACAAAAAAATTAAACTTATTTTCTTTTTATACACGTGTCAACGCGTGATTGAAAGTCTCAGATTTTGGCTTACTTTTTGTCTCTTCCAAATTTGATGAATTACAGGTCTTTTGATTATATAATACAGAAATATTATAAAAGGAAACTTTTCATAGGTTTTTTCACTAACATTGAAGTAATAGAAACATATTTTTATTAAGTTAATTAAGATGTATATTTATTACAGTTTTTTAAGATCCCAATTACACATAAGACTATTAATGAGTATTAAAACCCTCATTATACATGACTAAACATGTTAATAGATAAATAAGGGCGGTCTTTTTTTCATCTGAAACACAACTGTCCTGTAATTTACTTTCTTTCACAACTAGGTATTCTTTTTTTAGATTCACAGAAGCAAATCGCTATTCACTAAAAAGTTAGTGGTATGTCATAAATAAAAGATAATATAAATCGTAGGTTTCATGAGAGGTTCCTCCACTCATAGTTCCCATAATTCATTTATATGTTAACTATAATATAAGTCGATTATATTGTTTTATCATCCTACCTTTAATTAATTGTTAAAATACTTATTGGTAAGGACAAAACCAACACGTTCTGAAAGATACAAGTACAACCATCTAGGCTTCCCATAGTCAGTACCACCTAATCCAACAGGAAAGCAGGTCGTCCAAGGTTTACATCAGCTGCTTAGGCCCCAACACCCACAATTAGGCCAGCCGCGATGTCAGGCCGACCTTAATCGATATTACTCAAGTGCCCATATTAAGGCAAATCACTTCGCCGTAGCCACCACTTCGGCCTCCACCGTCACCTCGGTCACAGCCATCAAGTCAGCCGAGGCCCCGGCGTTGAAGTCCTTTCAGGTCAGCTCGGCCAAGGTAACCCAACCACACAAGCAATTTTGTTATACACAGCAACACATGACACCAGCTCATCAACACTTGACAATCATACATAAACAGGACAGAACACGTCGCAACTCCCATACAATCCTCCACATGACGTCAAACACAAGGCATGTTCAGAGAGGGAGAATCACCAAACATTCTTCGTGAATTATACAAAAATCTCACAAAAGACATGTTTATCTAAAGTCCAGCATAAACTGAATGCCAAACATGAACAAACCCGCAGCTGACTTGAGCGTCAGAGAGTTTTCCCTAGAGTAACCAACTCTATAGCCTCTAACGTTACTGACAAACAGCAGACCTGGTTACATTGTCAGCAACCTTTGGCGAAAATCTAAGTTGTAGTGCATTGTGGGTGGATTTCATCGTTGTGAAAAGAGACCGGCTTACAATTGAGATGGAGGCAGTTATCTATCCTAACGTTAGCCTGAAGTTTCTGCCCTAAGCAAGGGTGGCAATCGTGTAAGAAATTTACAAGTAGCTTAGACCTATTGTGCCATGGTGGTTAAAACAAAATTACATGTACAACAATTCAGCCTTATTACATTGTGTCTCCAGCCAAGGAGAAACTCGAGTCAGACGATGTGGTCTGAGGTTTTACCTTAGATCCCGAAAGGCTAGAAAATATGATAAAGATTGGAACATGAATGACAGATGAGGTATTGAACCAACTCCAGAATTTACTCAGAGAATTTGAGATTGTTTTTGGATGAACAATTGAGGACATACCAATAATTCTAATGACAAGGTTGACCTGGGGGCATCTAATAATGATAAAACCAACACGCTCTGAAAGCTACAAGTACAACCATAGTCAGCACCATGTAGCCCCCCTACAGAGGCTCATGTCGTACAAGGTTCACATCAGCCGCTTGGACCCAAACACGCAATTACGTTGGGTACTGCCCGAGGGACACAGGACGCCTCCTAGAGCCAGCACCACAATTAGGCCAGCCGCGACTACCAGGCCGACCTTAATCAATCTTACTCAGAAGCCCACATCAAGGCAAATCACTTCGGCCACATCCAAGCCTCGGCTTCCACCGTCATGTCGCGTTGCACCGTCACCTTGGCCACAGCCTTCAGGTCGATGAGCACCTCAGCGCAGAAGGCTTTTCCAGTCAACATAGCGACACATGACACCAGCTCATCAACACTTGGCAACCATGTATAAGTGAGACAAACACATGGCAAACTCTCACAACCCTGCACATCAGCACATGCATTGGTCAGTCAAGACATGCAAAAGAATCGATGATGTCTGACAGAAGGCATATTGTTGAGAAAAAGGGATTTGAGTGATTACAAAATGCATGATTTAAATAAAATGTATTAAAGAAATTCATGACACGTTTTATGACATGACACGTTTTTGCATGAAACCTGCCTTATATAGTTCATATATAATGTTGTTGTAATAACGAACCATGAAGTTTTAAAGCTTACATCAAATTGCGAACATTTATTGTGTTTGAACTATTTTCAGGTGCCACCATTAATGAACTAAACTAGTTCATTAAGTGAAGTACTTAGTTAATTAAACTAAGTAGTTCATTAAAGGAAGCAATATTTGGAAAAGGCACAAAGGCAACAAGTTGAAGAAAGGAAAGTTATCCATCTCCTCTCCACACTATATTACACGCCATCGTATATATATATATATATATATATATATATATATATATATATATATATATTCAGATTTTTTGAAAAAGGCACATACACATTTATTCCAACGTACTACCGACACGTTATATATTTTACGTACGTACGTTAACGTCACACCACCATACTTAACTCATATTTATGAGAATATTCAGGTCTTATATCATATGATATAAGTCATGGTGATGACAAATTTAATACGACACGTTAAAAGGTTCTAAACCGAAAATTGTCGTATCGGGCGAATACCGAAACTTCGCCAACGTGTCACATACTTGCCATAAATAGATGGTCAGCCCCTACACTTCAAAAATGGCCACAAATTTCGTGGCTTACATGGTATGTACAGCCATAAAATCATTCCATGTTGGCACACACAAATCACCCCACATTAAGGCCAAATTGTGGAGATTCCAATTTCAATTTTGCCACATGGTTTAGGCGCCACTTTAAGATCAGTCTAAGTGCTGAATATTAAAGTTTAATTTATGTATATTATGTGTAACATAATATATATAACATGTGCAAAAAGTTGGAATCTAATTAGAGAAAATCGGGTAATCGATAAACGTCGAAAATTCGGTTTTCTATGTGCACGACACATGGAACGTTTTTGGCATATCATATAACATGTATCTAGACACTTTTTACATTTTTCATACATCTCAAAGTGTTCTAGAAAATTCAATTAAGGGCTGGTTGGAATATACCATGTGTGTATAATTAAATGTACACGGTTTTACAAAGTTTGCAAAAATAAAATTCAGCACATGCACAACCATGTCACACACCTATTCTAGCCTTGTTGGAGCATATGTGGAGCTTTGTTGGCATCTTGATTGGTCAAGAATAAAGCATGCAATGTTGGTGACTTAAAGAAATGAGCTACAAAAGGCAACATTTCAAATCTTGTCACAATTGTGACACATGCTGAAAATTCAGCATGTGTGCTAAAGGCTGGCCGAAATTCTTCCCATTATGAGCCATATTTTGTTGTCTTGAATCATGTGGATAATTGAGAGATAGTATGGAAGTATTTTGAATTAATTATGAAATTAAAATGGTGATATTTTTGAATATCACACATGCTGAAAATTTCAGCATGTGTGGGAATGTATATGGCCGATTTCTAGGCCTGGTTGATGATAAATTTTTATTCCAAAAATGATAAGAATGTCTTGTACTAAATGATGATGAATTCTTGGATTAAATCAATGTAAAATTGGCAATATTTTGAATAAAAGGTGAATGTTACACATGATGAAATTTCAGCATGTTCTAGAGACTTTATGGCCGATTTTGTCATGGCATTTTGGAGTTATTTGCCTAGCTAATTTTGTGTGAATGATATTGGAAATTATGGTAACTATTTTATGATTATTTTGGCACATGATTTATGTGTTATTCTCATATTTGTCTAGTCATCAAGTGATGACAACATCCAACCAATCAATGAGTATCAAGTAAGCAAGAGCTTAATGATCATTCAATAAGGAGATGTCAAGTAAGCAAAGACATGTCACAATGATGCCATATACTCTTCCAATGGCTTAGAAGAAAATTTTCAAGAGGGGAGGAGCATCATAGGGGAGCGGCCAACTCAAGTTAAAAAGGAAGGAAGAGAGCAAAACAAAAACAAGAACAAGTCTTGCAATTTCAAAGATCAAAAACGTGTTCTATCCTTTTCTTCTACACTCTCTTTCTTTCTTCTCTCTAAAAGCCTATTGTACTTATATTCATATACTTGAATAGGCTTCTTATATACCACCACATATATTCTTTATAATTGTAAAAGGTTGATCAAGGTGTGATCAATCTTGGACTTGCAAGGTGGTGGTGTTCGTGATCATTGTATTCTTATACAAGGTTTGTAAAGAGTTGGAGTTGGTGTAACTCCATCAACGCTGTGGTAAGGTATTATTTGGTGTTGTGTGTTTAGTGCTAACCGAGAAAGGTGTCCTTGAAGACTGGAGTAGGTTGTTTATAACCGAACCAGTATAAAATTCCTGGTGTTATTCACTTTCAGCACTTACTTTCAGTTTTAACACTACTTATCGTTTTTAATCACGTTGGTAAAATAGTAAACGAATTTCAAAAATTACGAAACTTTTCAGAATCATAGTCACACATATTAAGGTCCTTTTGGCACAAGTTTCAATCCTTTTGGACAAGTATAAGTCATCCAAACTTCCAAAGTTCTGAGACTAGTGCAGTCTGATTTTCAGGCTTGCAAAGGTTGAGACTTTGATCGTGTTTGACTAACTTCCCAAAAGAATTTTTCAAAACTGTTTCAACCTATTTAAATACAACTAATAAGGGGTTAGTCTTTAAATTTTCAGAGCATTTGTAGTTGAGGACAAATAGGAATTAATTTTTCAAAACAGACTACCAGTTCTGGCACATTTGCGCAATCTGACCACCAACAATTTTTCAAGGGGTTAGAGGTTGAATTTTGATCTGAAATTTTTAGAAGATACTCAGAACATCTGAGTCTAAGTTCTCTCTAAATTTTAGAATTTTTGAAAACCTGCAATCTAGTTTTCAAAACGTTTTAAAACTGGTCCTGAAAACAGAAACTGTTTTCAGAAGTTGGGTTTTTGGTTTAAAACTATTTTAAAAACCATATTTTCCGCACCCACTATTCAACCCCCCTTCTAATGGTGCCTTGCAGATCCTACACATATTCAGAGAGGAAGAATTACATTACATTCTTCTCGAATTACACAAAAAAATCCCATAAAGAAACAGATTTATCTAAACTCCAACATAAACTGAATGCCAAACATGAACAAACCTAAAACTGACTTAATGGTCGGGGAAATTTTTCCTAGAGTAATAACTCCGAAAACTTTAACATTGTTGATTTGTGATGAATTTTAGCAACATATCTCATAAATTTACTATCAGGGTCATCTTTTGATCCAATGGTAAATACGACCTCACCGCTCAGTAAAACATGTAGGTCCCATTGCATATTATTTCCAGCTGTGTACACATCTTGAGAAAATACTACTTCTCATCTTAATCAATTAATTGGTTAAGAAAGTCGTAATTTTTATTGTGTTAATTATTTCTACCAATCTTAAAAGATGAGTTTTCTTCTCTCACTTCTTATCGAATATTTTCTTGACACCGGACCATGAATTTCATATTGTTCGTTATGTATTTTTTTATACCTGAATCTGATCATATGTTATGGATATTGTATATCTTGTAAGCTTGTACGAAACAAGATTCTTATATGTAATTGACAACGTAGAATTCAATGGCCCATCAATTGCATTTCCCTACTACTTATCATCATGTCATTGCTTCAGCTATCCGTCCGAAATGATAGTAAACGTTGGTGAAATAATTCATTATCACACTCATTTAGCTCTCTGACGTGGTTTAATGGTAAAGTCATTTGCATTTGCATATCAAAACCAGGTTCTCATCATATTTCCTTCTTCATGTACGTGTTTAAAAATAAATTAACATCACTGATTTCATTTCTTAAAGCCCGAATATTTGAAGTTATTTTTCATTAATCATAAGCGAATATCGTTCTCGTATTGATCATGGAGTAACTAATAGAATACTATATATAGAGTATTTTGAAATTTGTATAGTAAATTAGTAATGTGGTCGATAGAGATCCGTCAGATGGCTCTAGTCTATGAATAAAATATATGGGGAGCATGGGGATCAATTTCTTCGAAGCAATAGCTACAAAATGTTCTCAAGTAATTATTGAGCAAGTTTTCAAGTAATATTTCAATGGGTAATATTTCTCAGCTTAATTAAAATCTATAACGTATAAACTGTAAATTGGTATAAAAAAGACAAGCTTTCAGTTTTAAATTATTACTTTACGAAAACTTTTTCAAATAGATCTCACGGTCTTTGAAATTCTTTTTACTAAAGAACTTTTTAGTTTAACGAGCAAGTTCCAATCTCTTTCAAGAGCTAACAAACCAACATTATATTAACTGTACATAGAAATGTATTGCTACAAACTAGATGTAAATCGCGAGATACCATATATATATATATATATATATATATATATATATATATATATTATATATATATAGACACACACACCGACATACCCTAAAGGCACCATAGGGCTTCTACTTCTTACAATAACGGATACAGATAAAATATATAAATCGAATTATTAACTACAGCATTTATTTTTTCCCACCTAACACGTACAAAGGTATATTAGGCTAAGACCATCCTGGCACTGGGCTTTCTCTTGGGTTTGTTTGCTCTCTGATACCAAAGCCTAGTCTAAGAAATTAAACCTTTAACTGATCATCCAGACTCCAAAGGATCTCTTTAAGTCATAACAAGGTGCTCTGTTATTTTTTGATCTGTACAATAAGATTAAGTTTATTAAACGTTACCTTTGTCCTTTTGTCCCTAAGTTTACCTTCAGGTACAAGATTTATTTTGAAATACGTGGGCAAGAACAACTTCTAGTATCCGAAATAATAAGATACAAGATACAAACTTAAACTTTTACTATTCAGAATAATAGGATACAAGAGACAAACTAAACTTAAAAAAATACAAGAAAATTCCGTACAGGATATACACAAAACTGTTGACCAGATTCTATTTTGAAAGCCAGTCATAGGAATAGCAAAGGCGTTGTGTAATTCTGAGATTCCGTTCAGGATATACACAAACTGTTGACCAGATTATATTTTTGTTTCCCGGCAAAGGTCGAGTTGGAGTCCATGCGAAGATCAAAAAAGATAAGAGAAATGATTAGTGATTTTTGTTTTCTTTTGTTTTCTTTTCTTTGGCGGCTGTCTGATACTTTGTCTTTCATTTGTTTTGCTTTCTTCCATCGTTACTATTTTTCGTCCTATTCGTTTATTCCTTTTTCCGTCACGTACGAATACGATGATCAAAGATCAGAAGATGCCCAAATCATAGATCACCTATCCATCCTCAATCGGACCAACCTAAGATATTTGTCGGAAATAGTAACTTATGCGCACGCCTCTTCTGGGGGTGATTAAAATTCTCCAAGTAATAGTTTTTTAACTACAGGGTAATAAACTTGCTTATTTATCACTTTATAAACTGACTATTATGTTAGTTCATATTTTATTTTATCTGAAAAATATTGTCTATTTTTGAAATACAAGAAATGAATTAACAATCAAAGTTTTCATACTATCATCTCATTTAGCACGTACATTATTTTTCTAGTTTACATCATTCATACACCAATAATAGAAGAAGAATAGTGACCAAATATGTTTAAAATTCTTAAATTATGATCAAATCAAACTAGGATAATATTTTCGGATCATAAATAGTATTTTTTTTTAGCTTAATACACTTTAATTGCTTATAAACGAGTTGTGATTTCTCTTTAACCAAACACGTCTAAGAGACAATAGTGCTTACCTCCCTTTTGTAAACCAAAAAAAATAGAAAAATAGAAAACAAAGTGCTTAAAATAGCCAAGTCATACAATCTCGTACTACTACAACAACATTACATAATTATCTCATAAGCAATTTAGACATCATAATTGAGACAAATGAAATGATTAATGTCTTGGCAAATAAACTTGTTATCTTCCCAATTCATTCATTAAACTAAAATAATTAGGCGTGGATTAGTTTAAAAAAATAAATAAATTATGAGTTCAAAATGAATTCGCCAACACGTACGTGCATAAAACTGACAGACGTTCGTTCCTGGTAGTCTTTGAAGAAGCCGTCGTCTTCCTGATTGCATAGATCTCCGGAAAAAGTAAAAATGGCGGCGACGGAAGATGTGGAGCAAAGACACAGTAGAGTAGACGAAGAACTCCAAGCTCCGCTTATCGTCACGGACAAGGGAGCACTAAATGGCGGCTTTCGAGGAGAAGAGCAGTTGAATAACAGCGACAAGGAAGAAAGATGGATTGTTTACCTCAGCACATTTGTTGCAATTTGCGGCTCTTATGAATTCGGATGTTGCGTAAGTTTTTATTTTCCACAAAAAATTTAAATCAGGAATTTGAAATTCTGAATTGATCCTCATGTCCCTTCCGTCGTTTCTCTAATTAATTTCCAGGTAGGATATTCATCGCCCACGCAGTCAGCCATCAGACAAGATTTAAATCTTTCTATAGCACAGGTTTGTTCATTAATCATCACAGCTTGTTATATCTCTTCACTTAGACACTGATTAGCCTCTCATCGTGATAGAACAATATATAATTTCCAACGGAAAAATGACTCTGCATGCTTCATGTGTATGTTTCAGTATTCTTTATTCGGCTCGCTGTTGACCTTTGGTGCAATGATTGGGGCAATCACAAGTGGTCCAGTTGCTGATTTCATTGGTCGGAAAGGGGTATGCTAGTATATAGTGTGAGACCTTTTAGTCCAATAATGGTCAACATTACGTGAGACTAGGACTTATATGTGGTGCCCTACCCCCTGTGTCACGAATCAGGCCACTGATACTGTTCTTTGTTACATACTAATAAGTTTAATGGTCATTTAAATAGGCAATGAGACTGGCAAGTGCATTTTGTGCAGCTGGATGGCTGGCCATCTACTTTGCTCAGGTATATCTGAATGCTTCTGTCCTGTTTTTGTCAGAGAATTTGGTTTGAATTTATAAAGACAAGAAACTAACCTTCTTGATGTGGCGAAGGGAGATTTGGCCCTGGATGTTGGAAGACTGGCAACCGGATATGGAATGGGAGTGTTCTCTTATGTGGTAGGCTTCTAGTTTATTTGATGAGGCTTAAGTATATATCTTTTTGTTGCAAACCCAAACAGTCTGCTCTCTTGATATCAAGGTACCCATTTTTATAGCTGAACTGGCGCCAAAGGACTTGAGAGGAGCTTTGACGACTTTAAACCAGGTATACATATTCTTTCCATTTACATGGAGTTAAGGAGACTCTTCCTTGACTTTGGAATATGATGGAATAAAGCAAAATGAATCACTGAATTGGCTATGCTTCTTATATTATGAAGTATCAGTTGATCGACGCATTGATACATTTTCAGTTTGGGTCCTCAGGAAACAACCTCTATGTGTTTCTAACGCATGTGTATGGTTGCGTACATCCAACCCTCATACTCCGCCATATGCGGAGCCTCTAAGGTAATGGGATAATGTTGTTGCTGTTGGTGCTGGTCAGAAGAGGTAGCAGTTGAACTTCAATAACTATGAATAGCTGGTGGATTGACTTAGAACTTTTAAATATGCAGCTGATGATTTGCACCGGGGGATCAACTTCATTCATAATTGGGACAGTAATAACATGGAGGACCTTGGCATTGATTGGCAAGTCTTGTTTCTGATTAAATTCAAATTTGTATGAAAAAAGTCCAAAGTTTCCAGTCTGATTAATTTGGAAAGAAGTTTAGAACCTTAGAGAATTAATTGAAAATAATTAGTTGTTATGCTCTCAGGTATAATACCATGTGGTCTTGTGCTTTTGGGCCTCCATTGATTCCTGAGTCTCCCAGATGGCTAGTAAGGAACAACACACAGCATCTTGTGGGGTTCAAAGTATTCTGACGAAAAATTCTTACTTCAATTATACATGACAGGCAAACAGAAAACGTCTGCACGAGTTTGAAATGGCTTTGAGAAGACTCCGCGGTAGCAAAGCTGATATAACAGCAGAGGCTGCTGAAATTCAAGTTAATATACCTGTGCTCTTAACCATGTTTACTCAATTAACAATTGTACAATCATAGGTTTTCCTTTACTCTTGCAGGATTACATCGAAACTCTTCACCAGCTTCCAAAAGCTAAAGTACTAGATTTGTTCCAAAGGAGGTACTTGCATGCCGTCATTGTAAGAATTCCTTGGCATCCTTTTTTCTTTCTTTTGGCTCTTTTTTTCTTGTAGATGTAATATGAACATATTCTAAGATGACATGTGCCAGATTGGACTTGGACTCATGGCTGTCCAGCAATTTGGGGGAATAAATGGAGTTTGCTTTTACACTAGCAGCATTTTTGAGTCTGCTGGTAATGTTTCTTCTTCTATGTCTATTTAGCAGCTCAAGATCCATAGATTACACCAAGAACTAATCCAATAAAAGAAAGGGGGGGAAGTCCAAAAGATTACACCAAGATCAATGGCACTACAAAGTTGACATGTCCTTGTTTTTCGAATTTTCTCTAATAAATCTAATTAGTTGGCATCAACTTAGAATTAACTTGGCACTTCTCATTCTCTATGATGATCCAGGATTCAATCCTGATGTTGGAACAATTAGCTACGCAGTACTTCAGGTAGGAATAAATATCACAAGCTAACCAAGTGGAAGAGCAATTTACAGCAAGATCAACACTCCAATATTTAACATTTGATGTTTCTATTATCTTTTCCCAGGTTATCATCACTCACTGCACTAGGAGCGACCCTAATAGACAGAGTAGGAAGGAAACCGCTTGTGATGGTAAAACCTTGTCCAACCATCACACCCTCATACATATTATCTGAATATAAGACCATCATCTTCTTGTGTTAGGTTTCTGCAACAGGACTGGTCATAGGCTGCGGCTTAGCAGGACTCTCATTCTATTTTAAGGTACATCGTTTCCTTTCCGACTCTAGAATCTATAATGCTCCTTTTTTCATTCAACAAATTAACTGCATATTTGTAGGAACAAGGGATAGCACTTGGTGCAGTACCAGTTCTTGCCCTTGTGGGCATAATGGTAATGACATCTTTTGATCAAAGTCTCCTACTTTCTTTATGTTTCGGTGCAAATGTTAAAAAGGGTCTTAAGAGTTACTCTTTAACCAATAAAACGTAGACAAATGGGGAGTGAGACCTCCTATTTTAAGCGCAACTACTGTGTCCTGTAGGTTAAAAAACTACTTCTGGGATGACTAATAACTACTCTATGACCCGACTACTTAAGAAGTGAAGATCATCATCCATGATGGATTTTGAATTGTTTCAGGTGTATGTAGGGTCCTTTTCAATAGGGATGGGAGCAGTTCCATGGGTGGTGATGTCCGAGGTATTTCTTGTTCTAGACTTTTTATTATCTATAACACACAGTTCTGCTAACTAAAAGGTTCCTACTTTAACTTGCTTCCAAGATCTTCCCTATAAACATCAAAGGAGTTGCTGCAAGCCTTGCAACGCTAGTGAATTGGTTCGGTGCGTGGGCTTGCTCCTTCACCTTCAATTTTCTCATGAGCTGGAGCTCTTACGGTAAGTGATACTGAGCAATACCTCTTATCATGATCTTGAAACTTATTGCCTCTAGAATGCTATTATTGACTAGATAACATTTTAGAGTAGACTTATTTTGGACAAATCAAAATAGAAAAGTACAATATTTTGGAATGGAGAGAGTATATCTTTAACTAAAAATAGGGGTTTAAGCGAACCAAACAGTTCTCGAACTGTTCAAGTACAATTCGTATTTGATTTGATTCGTTCGTTAATTTTACTTGAACGAGTTGAATTCGAACAACTAATTAGATTTGTTTATGAAAACGAGACAATCTATTCGTGAACTATTCGGCTCGTTTAAATAGTCATAGTGTTATCGAACCGAGCTCGAACAAAATTTGAAGTTCGTTACAGTAAACAAACTGAGCCGAACAGTTTGTTTAACTAAACGAATCCAAATTCGACAACCTGATTTTCGGTTTGGTTGGGTCCTTAACACCACTAATTAAAAGTTGGTAAAAATTCAAAGAATTTCTCTACAAAGATAATAGAGAATATGTTGATACAACAACCGCAGCAATGATATCCGTATATCCTAACTCTATTTCAAGATATAGATAGTTTGTTTCCGGTGTGAATTCCCCTCTATATGTACATGCATAGATGATACAATAAGAAATATGATATGCTAGTATACTATATTGAGAGTTAATGTTTAAACCGTATGAAAACGACCCATAATACTGTGGCACGTTTGGAATGATATAACACACAAAAAAATTGCTTGGTTATATTAGGTATAAGTAGTCATATGGTTGGAAGTTCTTAAATAAAGCTTCTTCTCTGATACTGATTAATTACTCTATAGTAATGATACATACGGATGTGATTAGTAAGAGACATGCAATTTTCTTTTGATACTCGAAATTTAAGTTTCTTATATCTTGATGCAGAAGTGTGAATTGAGCATGAAAATTGCTTATCAAAATTATTGTAGGAACCTTCGGTCTATATGCTGCTATCAATGGTGTTGGACTCCTATTCGTGATGAAGGTAGTACCAGAGACCAAGGGTAGAACATTGGAACAAATACAGGCTGCTATTAATGTCGTCCATTGAAGAAAATCACATCAGCTTGTTCCCTTTTTCTTTTACAATAATTTTATTATGATGGTTTAAGAGTAACTACTAACCATTGTTGTTATATACTTATCTTCCAAAACAAGAGACCCATGAATGTAGGGACGTATCATGGTAAAAGTGATGCTTTAAACAGAATACTTCCTTTTTTTTATTTGATTAAATAGTAATAACCAGACCATTTTAAAAATTAATTTTTTTATTTTTTGTATTTGGTTGTAGTTTTGATATGATCAATGGACCTTCTCAGAAATATCCTTTCATCACTACTACACTTAATGGTAAATAAAGTAAAGAAATCCAGCTCCGAGCGCATAGCATATTTGGTACTCCGTTTGATTCATTTGTTCTCAACTCCCGAATGAAAATGAATCGAAACAATTTACTCAGACTCAATTCGTTTAAGATTCAATTCAAATTTGTAGCAAATTCAGTTTGAATTCGTTTAGCACGTACGACGCTCAAGTTCAAATTTTAAATGTTTTAACTCGAATACTGCAACCAGTCAAGCTTGAAAAATAAGTTTGGTTATGAGTGTGTAACTTGGCTCGTTGATATTTATTTTAATGTGATTAAATTCTAGTTGATGAATCAGTAAAAATAGTAACATTTTGTTTTGTTTTAAAAATATTGAGTTTGGGCTTAATCGAGGTTTAATCGAATACAAACTATGAACAAGGATAGATCTGACATATGTAGTATTTTCACTCTCCTAATATTTATCATGTCACCTTAATAACTAAGTGAATACTTTTTTGTATGATCATTTTCTATATCAACGTTCATCTACATGCGTTAAGATATCATGGCTTTCGAATGTATCAAACGTGTGTAATTTCTTTTTAATTATAATAAGTGTATTTGTTAATTATACTCTAATAAATGAAATTAGACAATAAATTAAATCTTAGTAAGAAACAATGTTCTATTTGTCGCAAGTATGGACACATATCTTGATATCGTGTATGTATATATGTATCACTGTTACTAACGTCTTCCATATCTTCGGTATCGATCATCTTCTGTATATGATTCATATTATAATCCTTATCGTCGAACAAAAAAGCAAAAAAAATTAAAATAGTTTAACAGATATTATAGACTATGAATCATGGAACAAAAAAGCCTGTTTTTTTCAACCTTTGAAAAAACTTCTGTAGAGCCTTGTATCCCGTTCGCAATTAGGGGTATGTTAGAGAAGAAAAAAAGGAAAAAATTTTGTACATCAATGGTTTCTAACACATTATGGGTGATCGGGAAACAGTTTTTAACACACATGCATATGTATACATCCGATTCTGCATACCCTACAATAGACGGAGAGAATATAAGGCAATGGGTAATATTGTTATTGTTTGTACATCAATGTAAATATATTCACCGTCTGATCCAGCAAATTGGATCCAACATATCCGTTTCCTTTTTTGGGCCCAAATGAGAGGCTAATATGGTTAACCCGGCCCATCCACCTATCTACAGCCTGTCATATGGTTTTTCATCGAAACCCCTTCTGTCGAGAGAACTCAGAAGGCGATAGAACGACGGAAGAGAGAGCTCCGAGAAGATGGTTAAGGAAAGTCCCACAACCCCTTTATCTGCTCGTGATCCCAAGGTTAATCCGTTATTTCTGTTAATTTTCTTCCTTCTATTCTACCATTTTCCTCTTCCCTCATAATAATAGTAATTATTATTTTTACTTAATTTCATCGTTGTTGCGCTATGAAATTCATGGTCGATTTTACTGAATGTGGCGTTCTTTTCACTGGAATACGGCGTTGTATTATTGATCTGTTGTAGTTGATAAGTTTCTGGGTGTGGTTCTTGTTAAATGAGTTTCGTTTGCCCTTTTGGTTTGATATCCATGGTGGTTTGAGGCACTGCATTGTTCGGACGTGTTGGAAATGAGAATGGATATTGTTTATTTTGCAGCCTTTAATGTGTAATCTTCTCTAATTCGGGTTGAATTGTGGGGGCAAAGTTTGCTAATGAAGGGTCCCCCCCCCCCCCCCCGAGACAGGGATCGGCAGGTCGAATGGTTGATATATGGGCGGTGCAGTGTGGAAAGTGTCTGAAATGGAGAAAAGTTTCCAGCCAAGAAGAGTTCGAGGAAATACGAAGCAAATTCAAGGACGATCCTTTTTACTGCGAGAAAAACCCTAAATCTTCCTGCGAGGATCCTACTGATATCGAGTATGATTCCACCAGAACATGGGCTGCTGACAAACCTAATCTCCCAAAAACGCCAGTTGGATTCACCCGCGTTTGGTGATGAGGAGGGATTTCTCCAAATTCGATGTCTACTACCAAGCTCCTAGCGGTAAGACTCTTAGGTCTACCAGTGAAGTGTCTACATATTTGCAGCAAAACCCAGTGAAAGATGTGGAGGTCTCTCAATTTAGCTTCAATACGCCTAAGATCATGGAGAATACAACTCCATCTGGTGGTGTGAAAAGAAAGGCTGTCTCCGGAGTCTTAGATTGAAATTCCCTAGAAGTAGTATGGATGGATGCTAGTTTTTTTGGTCACGTCGATTTAGTTGGGTATCGACTCAGATGAAACATCTGCTTATGTTTATATTGCCCTCTTCATCTTGTCACCTGGCTATTTTTGTTCTTTTGTTCGAGTGCAAGAATAATTTGAGGACGTCTGTAATTAGCTGTTCAGTCTTGGATTTTCTTGTTCTGTTATAAAATGTGTGTTCAGATGTAAGGATTCTCAGAAAGTCAGGTGACTGGGGATTGGTTTTTAGTGCTTTATGAAACATTAACTATGGGGCTACTAGCCACTCAAATCCCGGGTCGCCGGAGTCGTCAAACTAAATAGATTGATTGATAACAGAGGATGCTTGAGTTCTGTCAGAATGGAGTTTCACTCTGGGCCCCATGATCTTATTCTGTATTAAGTCCTCACTTGGTATACAGAAGGTACTAAGTTCTACTTGTTTAATGCTTGGTATCGCACCAAATGTCTTGCGAGCGGTGCTTGAGCTACAATTCTTGGTGTCATTTTCTTATCTTTGTTGAGCCTGAATTTGTTCAGCTGAGTTGGAAATCAGTTGTCCTGAGTTATGCAAACATATAGTCCCTCTTTCTGAGAGCCTGCGTGTTTTCGAGCACATTTTTGCGGTTGCACACACTTCGTAACTTTAAACAAATCCTTTCTGCTGCAATCATTTTTTTCGGCCGGCGAAATGTGCGTTCTAATGCTGGTTGTATGTATACCCTACTTTGTACTAGCTGTTAAGTTAAAGTTGACAAGCATTAAAGTCCCAACTTTTTCCCCTGAAGGTGTCAAGTTATGACAATTGATTAAGTTAGGAGTTGTTTAGTTTAATCCAGAAAGAAGTATACTTGAATTAGATTGAAAACATTCACAACCACAAGCAACTTCAGTTTTATTTTGAGCATCAACCTCTCAGTAGCTGGAGAAACGCTGTTACTTTTTTTCGATGAAATAAGCCAACCCAGATCATGTGAAAGTGAAAGATAGTATGATTGTAAGCACAGCAAAGAGTAACTTCGGAAATGGGACCGAATTATCAAATATTTGCTTGGACAAGGGGGTTGGTTCCTCCTACCCTTTTCATCAAAGATTTATGGGTTAACATCATTTGTCCAGCTAACTTCAAGTGTGATAAAGTACAATAAAATTGTTGAAATAAGTAAATCAAGGTAAACTGCACTAGATAAAAAAAGTCAAGAGCTTGCAAGTAAGCCAAAGAAGACGAGTTTTAGAAGCTGCACATGCTCCTTCGGACGCTTCCAAATGTTCCGATTCAAATTCAAACAATAGTTTGCTGCATCCTCTGAGCATTGCACAATCAAGGCAAAATTTCGTGGCGCCTCCTTTTCAATCTAATTTAGTATTCGTCAAGGAAGTGTATAAGAGTTTCCCTGCAAGGTCAAACACATCTGTCTAAACAGGTAGTTCCGCAAGCAAGAAAACTATACAGCCAAAAAGCCAAAAGAACTTACTATTCTTCCATGTTCGACAACAGATCCATGTTTTCATCATTACCCTTCCGCTGCAATTTCCCGTTCTAGGTGTTGTTTGGCTTACTCCAAATGCAACAAGCTCCTGCCTCAAAGTCCTAAGCTTTTCGACGTTCTCTTCCATGTATGTGGAGAGGTACTTTCTTCCCTGTACCCCGAAAGCATTCATCGTTTTCTCCAAAGTGTCCGTTGCTTCTGAACCTCCTCCAGCCTCTTCTCGAGATTTTCAAGTGCAGTTACAGCAAGTGGTTCCCTGGATTTTTCAGATAAACGGAGACAGCTGCATTTACAACATCCACCAAATATCCACCTGGGGCAGGATCATTCTCTTGTAAACCTTTAATGATGGGCAACGAGGCGAGTGTCAGAATTTCAAACTCACGGCCTTCAATAGTGCTCCCTGACATCAATGTTCCGGGCACAGCACATATGCTGGTTCCTTGTCATATTTCCTCTTTTGCAGCCATCAATGACCTAAAGCATCTAATAACTGAATCAACCAAATTCATCTCAGATTCAACTTTCTCATTGGTCCAGCCCTAACATTGATGGATATTCACATAGCATGATGGTGGATTCCTTTCGTGAATCATCATTTCTAGTAGGGAGGCGCTGCCATAGCTCTTCTGTAACAAACGGCATGAATGGATTGAAGTAACCTTAGTCCATATTCCAGACATAACCACAATGTGTCCTGCGAGGACTTCTTCTCTGACTGAACTTTGCAGCATTGCTACCAAAATATGGTTTGATTACTTCAATAAATACATCACACAACTGAGACAACCACCATGAATATACTGCTGATGCGCATCTGAGAATTCATAAGCCTCGAGAACTTGACACTGTTTTAGATATGGCTTTGTTCAAAACTGAGAGTATCCACTGGCAGCTAAACGGCATTTCAGTAGGAACCACAACCGCCGGGAGGAGTATAATCATCTCCAAGTTTCCCCATCCGCAAACCTTACAGCATTCCACAGTTTATTACACCACTGCCGATATCCAACAACTCTTTTAATATCAAGATTAATTTTAATCAGATTGTGCTGTATATGAGACTAGAGAAAAACGAAGGGCATCCGCACCACATTCAGGAATGCCATTGGGAAAATCTTTCACCTGTCCCTCTTTTGCGGTCTTCAGCTCACTTTGATCTAAGTTACCCTCTTCTAGTCTCTTATGCAGACCTTCTAGAGATATTCCAGGTATGATTTCAATAGGATCAATGACATTTCCCAAAGACTTGGACATCTTGCGTCCATGTGCATCACGCACCATTGGATGCAAGTAAACCTTTCTGAAAGTACATCACCACCCCAGCTTCATGCCCATCATGACCATTCGCGCCACCCAGAAAAACAGGAATATCATGCCCGGTTTCAGAACAGAAGTTGGATAAATGCCTTTTAGATCTTCGGTATCCTCTGGGCCATCCCAAAACAGATAGTGGGAAAGGCCAGAAGAGAACCAAGTGTCTAGCACATCAGGGTCTTGGTCACTGAAGCTTCTTTTCAGGGAACATTTTGCTAGCTTTGTCATGAGCCTCTTTCTCGTCCCTAGCAACCACCCAGCGGCTATTAGATGAACCAATTTCCCTCTGTTCATCGTCATCCAGGCTCACATACCACGCTGGAATTTGGTGGCCCCACCAAAGCTGCCTCGATATGCACCAATCAATAATATTCTCAAGCCATCTCTTTCCATTCTGCAGCATACTGCTTGGGGATGATTTTCTATTCTTCTGTTGTTATCATCCGTGACAGCCCCAAGAGCTTCCTTGGCGATGCCCTCACACTTGACATACCACTGCGGCTTTATAAGGGGCTCCACTACGTCATTGCTTCTAGAACAAATACCAAGGCGCATCTCATTATCTTTTGAACCCCTAAAGAGTCCTTTTTTCTTCAAAGCTTCTGCCACAGCCACACGAGCTTCAAACCGTAACATACCTGAAAACTCTGGGCTCCATTGCTGTTATTTTTCCCATCATCGGTGAAAATATTGATGAACTCAAGATTATGACGCTTCCCTACAGCAAATCATTAGGATCATGGGCAGGGGTTATCTTGACTGCAACCAGTTCCAAAATTTATGTCAACAAGAATAGCATCACATACAATAGGAAGTCTGCGTCCATGAAACGGATGGACGGCAAACTTTCCATGAAGGTGTTTGTATCTATTGTCATCAGGATGTATGGCAATAGCTGTATCTCCTAACATTGTCTCAATTCTAGTCGTTGCTACCACAATCTCACCTAGATCCCCTCAAGAGGATATTGCAAACGATGTCAAAACTCCAAACTCTACTGGACGTTGATAATTAGGAACACGAAGGAGTGTCCGCTCTTTCAAGTCTATGTGATCTACCTCTATATCTGATATTGCAGTCTTCAGCACACAATCCCAATTCACCAGCCTAAGGTCCCTATATATTAGACCTTCGTCATAAGCCTTACAAAGCTTCAGTCACAGCTTTCGAACGTTTCTCATCCATAGTAAAACACTCCCGTGACCAATCTAGAGATGCACCTAAACGCCGTAATTGCTTCAATATCATCCCTCCATACTGTTTCCTTCCAATTCCATACTTCATTGATAAACTCCTGGCGCGTAAAATCATGACGAGATTTATTGCATTCTCCGCTTCAGCTTCTTCTCCACCACCACCTGAGTTGCAATTCCAGCATGATCCATTCCAGGAACCCATAGGAACATTGTAACCAGCCATTCTACGCCAGCGAATAATTGTATCCTGAATTGCAGCAGTAAAGTGCATGACCTATATGCAAAAGCTCCAGTAACATTTGGGGGTGGTAAACAATCACAAAGGGGGTTTTTCGCCTTGTGTTATCTGCCTTGAAGAAATCTGAATTTTCCCACCATGAATACCACGATTTCTCAATCGGCAACTGGATCATAAGCTTTAGCCATTTTCAGTGAGAAACGCTTCTTCTCGCCCATTGGCGTTTCAGGATCAATATAGTCTTCAGGATTATCATTTGCATCCTCTCTTTTTGAGGCTTTTTTCTTTCCTATCTTAGTAGCACTATATGATTCTAATGCCTGACGTTTGGCTGCTTCTGCTTATTGCGCAGCCTTCAGTTTCTTCTGCTCTTTTTCCTTAGCTTTTCTCCTCTTTCTTCTTCTTCCTTTCGAGCTCTTCAGCGTCATCTGCTTCGGCTCCAATGACGAGCCCTCTTGATTGGAGTTTTCCGCTTTGTTGGTTCCGATCTTTTAAAGTTGGTGCAACCATCTCATATATCAAGAACCAGATCAATTAGGGTTCTGATTGGAAGGATAATTGAGGTGAAGGTTCCTGATCGGGTTTCGGCTGATGAGCCCTGTGCAGTCGCAGGCGGCAACCAATTAGGGTTTGAGGCACTGAGGTATTGTATCCACAACTTCTGGAAGTGGGGAGTTTTATTTGGGGGGGGGGGGGGGGGGGGGGGGGGGGGGGGGGGTGGGGTGGGGGGGGGGACCCCCCCCCCCCTCCTAAAACGATATTAATTGTGTTAATATAGTTTAACTTTGATATACTTTATGAAGTCAAACGGTAAGAATATTTTTAAACAGAGAAAGTAAATAATAAAAAAAAAATAGTAAAGAAAAGGTATTTCTACACATACACTAAGATTGATCCTCTCCTAAACCCACAATAGTTTATACTCCCTCCTAAAATTTGGAACAATTGAACTACTTAGTTTTCGACAAATAATATTAAAAATGCAGTGTACGTGTATTTTAGTGTTTGACTTTTTATATATATTACACTTTTGATGTTTGTGTTATAAAACAATATTCGTTTATTCTATGTAAGGAAGAGAATAAAGTTTACTTACTAGTTACAAAGTGAATGAAAAAAGAATAAAGACTATATATTCGTATTGTATACTTCTGCAGTGAACATATGACCATTAAACCACACCTATTATTGCAAATACAAATATTATTGCATCTAGCCCTTATCAAAAGATTGATGTGAAATTTCAACGAGGTCTGTTTATCTTCTCTTGAAACGAACTGTTGCTACGAGACGGTATCATCTCTTTTTAACGCGGTCTACAGTCTACCAGCTGACAAAAATTATTCATGTAGTATTGTTTATGGTAACTAAACTAATCTTAGCAATTATACTTTATCATTGTTATTAGTATATAACAGCCTATATGCATTCACCTCTCATATTTTCTACATATATCTGCAATCAATTCAACAACGTGACCGTGACACTTTAACATATTTTAATTCATACACCATACCAACTTAAAAAGCTAATTGGCGTAAATGTTGCGTATTAAAGTATCTTTTAGGTATTGTTTGAATCTACGGTAGTTTGAAAAACATCATGTGTTACGATAGATTGTATTCGTAGGACTTAACGTAATATAAACATTGTCAAAACTAAACACGTTATGCAATATGAATCTGGATCAACTAAGTTTGTCTTACAAGTTGATTACTGAATTATAACAGTAACATCAACAAACTTTCTGAACATACCACACAGAAAGACCAATGGAGTTTCCCCGAGGGTGATTGTACACAAAAAGGAAATGAAATGTTCAATACTTCAAGATGGTATCAGATTCTCTGACGAAGAAAAGTTGGAAAAAGAGAAAACGTACGCTTTCTTTTTTTTAATTCTGAACCAATTGGTATGAACCAATTGGTAAGATTGTTGTTTTGTAACCTTGAGGTCACGGGTTCGAAGCTATAAAACAGTTTGTTACACAGAGTAGTGTAAAATAAAGATGTGTACATCAGATCGTTTCGGTCCTCTCCGTTACAAACGTGGGAAACCTACTGTACCAAAAACGCCTTTTTTCCCTTTTTCTTTTTGTGAATTGATAGCAGCATCATTCAAATGGCGGAAACTTGAACAGGAAGGTTTGCACGCGGTCGAATCGGAAGATGTGGAGCTGCCCTGTTACCGTGACAGAAATCTCAAGGAAAGAATTGGCAAAAGGTGACAAGCCAGAAAACAGTGGTGAAGTTAGAATGTGATTTTTAAGGGCCTTCAACTTTTTAGAAAAAAATTCATATCTGGGCAAGAGAATCCTACAATTTAAGACCCACGAACACCATACACTATCCATCTACTGACCTATTGACGCAGATAGGCTGATAAATACATCATAATGAGAAGAAGGATTTTGGCAGCTCTTAGGCAACTGGATTATCAAACAATTGTCCCTCGAGGCCTCTCTCCCTGCTGTAAAGCTAGAAAGCATTTAGAGGATCCAAGAAAAACCACTGATCTACAAGATCCATGAAGTCGCCCATCTTCCAGTGAAGGATTTTTCTTTCATGCTTCTTTGGAGAAGCAAACAAGAAGCTATTAAGACTGCAAACAACTGTCCTCTTCCTTTTTCCTCTGGCGGTAAAGGACAGATGCATGAAGACCAAACATGTCACAGAATTTACTTAACCGTTGCTCAATTCTGGAGAAGACACATTTTTTAACATAATTATTGCCGAAGTTTGATTTCAAAATCTTGACCAAGCCAAAATCTTCTGCAACTGCATTGGCTAAACTCAGTTCTCAGAACTGTGTATTCGTTCCTACAGAATATACATGGACAGACTAAAGATACCTATGTGTTATGCGAATCTGAGAATAACAACTGCCATAAGAGTGGCAACTCGGAAATATATCTCTCTCACACTCCTGTCCAAACTACATACCATTTCTTCCTCTCCTATCCCAACTTTGCCTGAAGTCTTGTTTATGGTGATAACCGTGCCCCTCAACTTATTTACTGCCCAAGATAGCCAAACCAGCCCAATCCCCAACCCAGTGTTGAAAAGTTTAGACGTGCAGTAGACTACCCCACCACTTGCTACTTTGCAGACGACTGAGAAAAGAACAGCAAGACCCGTACCAGCAATACCAGCGGATAACTGGGTCAATAGATTTGGTAACTCAGCACCTGATCTTTTAAGTGAAAGGATGGCAGTTCCATCTTGGCGGCTCTTGTCAACCATAAGGGACAGAAGGCTTTCGCATGCATGGAGGTAGTTGTTTCTGTAAAAATCCCTCTCCTGACCAACTTTCATGTTGCTTTTCTTTCTTGAGGTACCATTCCTCACTTTTTCACCACTAAAAGAAAAAGAAAGAGTGACTGAGTAATTAGATCCAAAATTCTTCTTAGAACATCCCAAAATCAAAGTATCATCAGACTGCCATTGCCTTGGGCTCAGGTAGGCTCAGAAAGCCAGAACATCATCGAGAATAATTAGACAAGGATGTTCTCATATTCATTTCATAACACCTCTAGGTACCGAAAACACTTGCACAATCATCAGCCAAGCATACCAACACTCACCATATTACAATTCCGCTCTAAATGGACAAATAAAATGAGACAAAACAGTTTCTAAATAGACGGGGGCAAAAAATGAATAAAAAAATCATGCAAACCTAGAACGAAAAATTCCTCACTGCACTTACAAACAGCCTAACCCAGGCACAGAAAGCAATCCTGTATCACCAAGTCAGTTGAAGAAACAGTCTGCGTTCTACCTCTGATTTCCATGCCAAAAAAATTAAAATTGAAACATAATCTTAGATCGCTTGAACGCTCATCTTTTGTTGGTTACTATTAGATATGGTTTGCAGAGCTTCCTTCTATCTTTTCGTTATCCAGTTTTCCTCTTTCATTCCGTCTTTCCTTCCTTCCCCTCTATTTTTAAATCTGAAATACATCCATTTTGATTAAGTGTGAGGCTACTGCCACCACCTCTTTTACGTTTCCACCACTTATACACTACAAGGTGAATCTGGACATCAAGGCAAAAGTAGTGGAAATGTAAAAAAGAAGTGTTGGCAATTGCCCCTTCCTTTCATTAAACCTCCACTAGGTAATTTGTACCAGCATGACAACATAAAGGATGAAGACGTATTGGGATAAAAGAACCAAAATAATTTCTCCAACAAAATTATGCATACCTCTTAGCAGATTCAAGATTCAAAGATGATTCAGCAGGAACATTTTTGCTCCTTTGCAGAGTCGCCTGTAAAGGATGATATCAGAATGAGGATATTTGAAAAGTGTCAACGCAACAATATCTATAGTAAAGGTCAAAATCAAGCCACTAAGTTAAAGTTCGACGAGAAGGATGTGCATTGTGTAAGTTCGACGAGAAGGATGTGCATTAAGTATTCACAGGGGCAGAGATTTATAACAATTCATGCTGAACCCGTCAAGTGGATGGAGGCGTTGTGTGTTGTTGCTTTTTGTGGTTAATTTTGTTATTTGTAAGGAAAGCAGAATGTCAGGTCAGCGAATGATTAGGCTAATTGATTTGAATCTCAATGAACCAAGCTTCTGACTTTAACCAAAACTACATTTTGTTTATCATTATCATTATCATTATTATTATTATTATTATTATTATTATTATTATTATTATTTAATATTTGTAATCAACCAAAATTATATCTTCAAAGGAAGCCAAGCATCAATAACTTCCTTCTAATTTTAATTCAACATATTCTGGCTCAGGCACAAATATTGCAAAAGAAGCGAAGCAGTCCAACGCAGATATTATACAAGAAAAGTATAGGATAGATATTCATACATCCTCATACCCTGGTGACCAACAGCGATATTGGAACCATAATTGCTTGATGCATAAAGATTCAAATCAATATCAAACAAAAATACTAACAACATATGATTCTAAGCATTTAGTTGACATAACTTTCCGCGAACAAATACCAAAAATTTCTGGGGTGAGTTCCCATGTACACATTGTAAGGTTTACATGACATAAATTTCACTTGAACATAACTGAAAAAATATTGAGCCTGCCCTTGGTGGCTTAAAACGCAGAAAGATGCCACAAAAGGTATCATCCAAAAAGGAATAAAAAGTCTATATTTCAAACACTGCAGTTATTCCTAAAGGGAATATTACTTCTCTTTTTCTTGTGCCGTGTAAGTACCCAACGAACCCATGTTGTAAGAAACAGAATTATCTCCATACAAGCTTGACCAAAACAAAATGTACGCAAGCAAGTAAATAAATATTGATTGAAAGAATTAGCCATCCATACCGGTCAAAGTAAGGGACCACCATTGCCTGTTTCGTCAAGTTGCACGACTTGTTTGAAGAAAATACCTCAGACAGAGACAAAAGCACATTCTTTTTCTCCATTCTATCATCAGTAAATGATAATTGACCATCTGGCAGGTGAGTGCGATACCAATGGTTCAATGCCCCAAGAAAGAGTGGTTCCGTGGAACAAAACTCACTACTTGGAAGGGAAAGGAGAAAAGATTGAGACCCTTCACAGTAAGGCAACAAGGACTGTTGAGGCATAGACATTTTCTGTTCCGGAGGCCCCACCAGTTTTAAGAGCTCAGACAGACTAACGCCGTCATATTCTTCTTTGCTTGATCTAGAAATAAGGTATCTTGATATTCTATCATGATTGGTGCATTGTTCAGCAACCCCAAAGCCAAAGAGAACAGAGTATGATGGAAAGTCTGTTTCCAAAAGAAAACTTATTCAGAAACATGTAGAAATCAACTCAACCACATAGCGGATGTTAGGTGTTATATGCATCTAGCCGTATGCAATTAACTAAACTTCATATGTTGAAATAATAAAAAAAGGAATCCTTCAGTAGAGAGAGAGAGAGAGAGAGAGAGAGAGAGAGAGAGAGAGAGAGAGGGAGGGAGAGATGGATAGCTAAATAACCAGGCATTACAAATGACCTCAAAAATGATATTGCTTGTCTGGTTCAAAGAGAAAAACAAAGAAAACACATTTGCTGCATCACAAGTCTGCTCGGTGTAATATTAGAATGTTGTCATCTATGATTGTCAGTGGCAACACGCTAAAATAACTACCAGTACTATCAGAAAAACGTTATGATTAGGAGAAGAAAACCTTGCAAATCGATAGTTCCAGGCCTTTTAACTTCCAGGTAATTTCTAAGAAATTTGTTTTCCTCCAACTTCCCAATCAGTGGTTTCAAGGACTCCTGTGCCTGATCCAGGCGTGGATTGAATGGACACAATCTTGATGTATCATGGTTCCACCCAAGTTGATGCTCCTGAATTGAATATTAGTAATAAGATCAAGTGAAAAAATAGATAGAAGTGGGTACATGCTCGGTGTATGCAACAAAGAGCTTAATCGGTCAGCAGAGTTACAAGTCGAATGACCAGGCCATTAAATATGTTACTACAACTCCTAGTAGGTTTTAATTGAGCCAATTGCTAAATATGTCATAATTAGGATGACAAGTTTATCAACACATCAGACTCAGGTCAAATACATTCACATAAAAACCGATTAGCTCCGGTGTTTCGAACACAAACATTCACATGTGACACGTCAAATGATTGATACGCCTGATAGACGCAAACACACAGTAGCATGTTGTTAATGTTGCTTTTATCTTATGCTTGTATGAAATAACTCACGAACTATGATTCCAGCAGCTTCCACAAAGGGCATGCAGTACTTTATTTTTTCAAATGAAGATAGTTAATACTCCCCTTCAGTCCTAAAAGAGATTATCCTAATTGACTTTTTGACATAATTACATTATACTATCTTGAGAAGCCAACTAAGACACTATGTTTAAGATGGAGAGAGTATGTTTCTTAGATTCAATAAAACCTAAGGGACTCTTATGCGACTTTATCAAGCTGCAATATAGGATCTCAGAGTAATGACCGATATCATTTCAGTTGCGACTTAATCAAGTGGAGGTCAATGCAATTTTTTTAGGGCTAGGAAGCTGCCAATCAGAGAGATGCCCTAGGTAGCAAAACCAAAGGGGTTGTGAGATTACAAGATCACTACAATTATCTTTGCAGAAACAAACAAATTAACTAGGAAACTTCTGCAAGACAATGATAAAAGAAAATCAAAATTCATCCGCAAATGCATCAAACACGAAACAGTCTCACCAACTAAAATCTAACAAGCCTAACCATTATTGGAATCGGAATAAGAGTTAAGATATTATGGTGATAATAATAACCTTGAACAGTCTGCCGCTCCGGTGTTCCAGTGGCTGTAAAACATGGCCTGGTGGGTAGCCATGTGAGGCCATCAAACAGAGCTCCATGGTTTCTTGAAGCCCAGAAAAACCCACGGGTGATTTTCGTTTCTTTCGAGGATCAAAATATATACGCCTTCGCAGATTTCTTTAGCCTGACTTTGAGCCTCATGCTTCAAATATTTTACTTTTTTTTTTTTATTTATAGAAGGTTCTGGACAAGATACAATTTGAAGAAATAATATGGAACCGCAATAAAATATTTATCTTCAAAAATAACGTTAGGTTATGGTTCGGCTACTTGCTACAAGAAATATGTGATCCAGTTGGTGCGTGAGGGGACGTGAGATTCTGGTCCAAGTGAAGCTTTGAGATTCTAAGTTGTACAGATACGCTCAACTTGTCATGCGGACTTTACTTTCATAGATTGATTCCTTCCTTTCCTTTTTTGTGTGATCTTGATTTGTGGTTTCCTGTTTTTCATTTATAAATTTTGTAGAAATCTATAGCAAAATACACCTCTGCACATACATATATGCATATGCACATATTTACTTAGTGTACACATATAGAGACACATACAGTAGATAGACACCATATATACCCATGTAGTTAACATGCACACTGGTAACGGCTCCCAACTCAGCGGCCTAACAACCCTAAACAATAGAACCGTTTTGCCACGATAAAGCCATTCTACTGATGGATCTCCTAGACGTTGGAGTCCAATGACCCTTGTTTAGCTTTTGTAATAGGCAAACCTTTTACATTTAATATTTAGTTTAAATGAATATTTATTCTTCAACTATTTGTATGGTATCAAAACCATGTTTATCATCTAATGTTTACATTTAATGTTTAGTTTGAATGAATATTTCTTCTATTATACTCGAAAAAATTTGTTTCTTAAACAATTACTGAAACATGTGAAACTGGAGCAACTTTCATCTTTGAACAACCTTTAGGGGCATTGTCTATTGTATCTTCTATATTTGATGGTGCTTTTATTATGATTACCAATCATAAACTCAATAGAAACAACTATCTGTCATGAACATTACAGTGAAAATGTTTATCACAAGTAGGACAATGAGGATTATCTCTTTAGAGATATAATCACTTCTACTCTTACAGATTCAAGGTTCAGAGCATGAAAATCTAAGAATTTTATTATTATATCATGGCTCATAGAGTAAAGGATCCTTAAATAAGTAATAACTTCATACTTTATGACAATGCAATTGATATTTGGTCAGCTGCAAGAGAAATATACTTAAAGAAAGATAATACATCATAACTATATGAACTTGAAGTTGTCAAACAGGAAGACCAACATGTAAACAAATATTACAGCCACTTTACAAGAGTCTGACGACAGATTGATATAGTTGAGACACATAAAATTGTTAAGCTGATAATCAGATGTACAAAAACATCGCTGCAACCAAAAAGGTCTTCAGATGTTTAACTAGACTTCATAAAGACTTTAATACCGTATGAAGCTGAATTCTTAGCACTAAGCCTTTGCCAAGTTTAATACTACCTTATCTAAATTAAGGCGTAAAGAAAGTATGATTAAATTGATGACTGAGACCGTACACACCTTATCAATAGAAGGTTTAGTTATTATGATTGAAAGAAATTATAATGATATTAGCGCTTCTAGTGCTCATACTATTATTCTTAATGACACACAAGTATATGACTATGTAGCTACAAGAACAGGAGTGTCTAGACAGTAAGATAACAAGTCGTTTTGTAGATACTATAAGAAGACTTGACACACAATTGTCAAAAGTTGCATAGAAAACCATGAGGTGGTGTGTCACAAAAGACAAACAACACCAAGGTCAACAAGCAATCCATGGAGAACCAACATGCCCATATAGCTAATATTGTGAGCAACAATCACTGTACCATGACATATATCTATTATGTCCACTCAAAGTCAAATAGAGCCTCTAATGCATTTTTTGAATCAGCAACAATCAACAGTACAAGCAACACAAATGCATACAACCAGGGCTAGTTAAGGTAACAATCAGAACATCATGATACACTCCTAAATCATTGACTAAAAAGCTTCTGACCACATGTCACGCAACAAAGACATTCTTCTAATATATGAGCTACTTGCTAGTCCTCAAATAGTAAAGATAGCCGATGTAATATGCCTTCGAACAATTGGCAAACGTGGACTTAAACTTAATAACAATACATGTTATCTCTATTAGATTTAACTTAATATCAGTAGGAAAAATAACACAAGATAACAATTGTTTTGCTTGTTTCTCCCCCTTTAGTTGTTGGTTTTAAGAAAAAGTATGCGGAAGAGGATGACAATGTTAAGAAACTAAATGAACTCTACATTTTGCATACTGAAGGGAAAAAACAAAAAACAAGATAACTTGTGTGAGATACATACTTGTTATAGTGTAGTATCCAGTAGAGAACAAATTTTGATATGACATGAGGAAGTGGGACATCCGAGCTTTGTGTACTTAAAAATGATTATGCCATAAGTTTTTATAAGTTTTAATTTGAAGGATATCCGTTGTTATGTTTTTCAGCTTTCTAAACACACTAGAACTAGCTATCATGCCAAAGTATATAAACGTGCACAACCATTTATCTTAGTACATTTTGATATATGAAGACCCTCTAGGATTACTAATAACAATAGGTCTATATTTTTTTATTACATTTGTCGATGATCACACAAGGATAATATGAATATATCTAATGAAACATAAGTATGAAGAAGGACATATATTCAAGACCTATTTTTAACAAAAACAATAATATTTTTTTACGGCGATTACGTAATACACATTGCCTATGTTTTGCTCAATTATAAATGTAATATGTACAATGCCACATCAATGAACAAAAAGTCACTATAGCGACCATAGTTATATATTTTTCGCTTCCGATACAATTGCAAAACTATTTTACTAATTTTGTAAGTATGGATAACTTGTTTTATTAGTATTATGTATCAATAATATTTCGTAAAATCCTACAACTAAAAATTGGTACTAAGATGCATACGGTTGGATTTCGATGACCGACGTGACCATCAGTTGCATGTTGCTATGTAGCCATTAGAAGAGACTAGTTGGTGGATGACCTACTTTGACAGACGGTAACGGCGACCCTCATATAAGCAAATCCCACCCGAGATGTATACCGTATATATTATGATGGTATATAGTCTAGTTGATACTCGGATTGATATTTATTCCAAGAGGTTAATAGTTCAAATCCAGTGATACCTGTGTGAGTCACTGTGTAAGTATTCGCTCAACTCAGTAAACCGTCGAACTCCTAATTTATATCTTTCATCATTTTCTTTGGGACTAGGCGGTGGAGACGAGGTGGAGGCGAGGTGAGGGATTTTCCCGTATATATTATGATTTGATTAAATTACTCTCAGTTTTAACTTTTACCACCCAAAAAGATAAAAATACTGGGACGTAATCAAATCGCGAAGTACAATAATCCAATAATTACACGCTAAAGATGCTGTCTGGACATTGGCTACATCTTAGCTCACGCTTCTATAAGGAGCCAGGATCTCCTTACCCTCCTTTGGGGGGCAGAGGAGGAGGGTCCCACCCAGTCTCACCATTCTCCTCTCCTGCCACGTGGCGGGCGGTCACGTGGGGGTAAAGTAGGCGGCGGTGAGAGGATCTCACCCGTCTATAAGAACCTCATCCTTTCACCCAAAACTGTTCTCAACGCCTTCTCGCTTCCAGCTCCCAAACCCTAGAATTCTCACCTTCTCAAATTCACACATCTCTCCTCCATTTTTCATGTTCGCTTGGATTTTTTTCATCACTACCCTAAGATAAACCCCTCATTTTTTTCATCCAGAATTCCCCTGCAAAACCCCAGATCTGCTCACGACATCCCTAGTTTTTCTAATCGAGTTCAATTTTTGTGGAGTCCGGCAAATTTTCTGCATTTTTATCATAGTTGAGCTGATAAAAGGTCGATTATCTTTATGGTGGGTATGGGAAGGGTTTACCATGGAGATACGTCTAATCCTGTAACATCGGCATCATCATCCACGTCGGCCCAGGTGACGACATCGACGTCGATCACGGAGACTGTGAATGGAACACACGATTTTAAGATTACGGGGTATTCTCTATCTAAGGGTATGGGGATCGGGAAGTATGTGGCTTCTGATACGTTTATGGTTGGGGGTTTCTCCTGGGCGATATATTTCTATCCGGATGGGAAAAGCATGGAAGATAATGCTACGTATGTGTCCTTGTTTATTGCCTTGGCCAGCGAGGGTACGGATGTAAGGGCGCTTTTTGAATTGACACTTAGAGATCAAAGCGGGAAAGAGAGGCATAAGGTTCATAGCCATTTCGGGAGGGCATTAGAGAGTGGGCCTTATTCTCTTAAATACAGGGGAAGCATGTGGTTAGTCGTGTTTCTTTTGCAACCGTTAAATTATCATGGGTTCTCTTTGTTTATTATTTTTCTGTTTGTTTTTACTTCATGTTGATTGTGTTTATGATGCGTATATGATCTGCCATTGGGACGCAATTTGAGGGATTTCATGTTAGTTCACCTTCATCCCGTTTCTTATGTATAAATGTGGTAGTTGTTACTTATTGTAATCCTCAATATTCTTTGAAATATGTAGCCTTAGTGGAATATATATGGATCCAGTGTGCAATGACCAATCTTTTAAGTGCAAAATGTAGGTTTTATTCTTGCAATACAGTTGAGTATGCTATAGGAGAACATCTTTCTTGGTCAACTAAATCATGCTATAATCGTCCAGGTGAATTTTATCGTGGTAGTATGTATGTGAGGTGGTTTGCATCTATTTCTAGTTTCCACAGTGGCTATTATAGATTTATTCTGCTCAACTTTTGACGTGCAGGAAATGAGGTGGTCTTGTTTCTGACTTGAAGGAAGTATAGTGTTTTTTTCCATCTGGGTCCTTATTTTGAAGGATATGCGTTTGAGAAAATTCTCAGTTGTCTATTTTGGATCTCGCAATGGTGATCTACTTGCCTAATAAATTGTACCAAGAGGCCGTTAGAACAACTGAATCTGTATTTCTTTTATGCCCCAACTTCCCTGGTCATTTTGTTCTGACCCTGAATATCTGACTGGGATCAAGGCCAGACCCAGTTTTTTTCATTTTCCCCAGCGTATGTGGCTTTATTATTATCTGATTTTCAAATATTACACGGAATGGACTGTAACCACATCAATGGAGTTTCACCAAATTCATTAGCGGACTTAGAGAATCCATTTTGTTGCATGTAGATGATGAACCTTCATAGATGCTAAGTTGGAGTCTAGATCCACTCTGTACATGAAACTCGCAAGATCAGTTGAGAAAAACTAACATCCTGCGCATTTTGTGCTCACTCTGTGTACAAAACAAAAAGTACTCACCCTGTGTATCTGACAAGGATCAAAGCGAAACCCAAGTCTTCTATTCTCTCTTCCCTGATGTTAATCTCTGATTTGTGTGCATACCTGATTCTCGAATAAGTGCCAATGAGTAGGAGGGACAGAACTGGTTAACTTTGGATTTGGTGGGTAGCTCAAAGGTATAGAGAGGGGAAGAGAGCTGGGTGAGATAAAAGGAAGTTTTGGTGGGAAGGTGAGTGACATTGATAATCTAAAGGAAAAGAACATTTTTAGGCATTCCAAAGTCATTTTTTGAATTATTTACAAAAAAAAAAAGTCATTTTTGAATTTAATTTTTCCTGGAAACGACCAATTGTTGTGCACAATCATCTGCATGTTTAATGCATACATATACACATACACATGCATATGCATATGCATATACATATACTTATACATTTACATATATGTGTGTGTGTTTGTACATATACGGAACATGTTTATGCAGCTGTCCAAATGGCAGCTTACTGTGTGAAATCAAATCGATTGGAATGATGCTTTTTTGTTTCTTGGTTCATTGTTGATTGCTGGTTTTTGCCTTCTTGATGCAAGCTGACAAGCGTAGGATCCATTCTTCCACCTCCAACAATCTTTCCACAAGGGTTTAAGTAAACTTCTCCTTGCCTCCGTTGTGTAAAAATCGCCGGGATAAGCCAACACCTTAGATTCAAGTGTGCGTTTGTAGGCAAACTTCAAGGCCCTCCTAGACGGTCACTTTAACCCTTGGCAATCACCCTCAATTTGCTCAAGATTGAGAGATATTAGCCTTGATTTTTAGTGTAAAATCAAGAAAACAAGGTTTCACCCTTTTTTGGAAGAGAAAGCCAAAACTCAAATTTTGATTGAAATATGTCGTTAATCTCTGCGAGGCCAGCGGCCAATATTAAATAAACGCCGACTTTTTCAGCCAAAAATAATCAAAAAAAAGATAAACTCTATCCTAAAAATTCTATCAAAAGTTTGAAAAGAGATAAATTACAATGTCCCTAAAAACTATCTTGAAAATGACGTTTACTTCTTGGACCAGCCGATTTTTGGCTTGATTTGGGTGACTTTGGAGATCAATTTTGATGGTTGGATAAGCTTGTGTTAATCTTCAAAAGGTTGTTGAAATTTGATCTTGAATTATCTTGAATTTGAATTCAAAACTTCTTCATTTCTATCCTCCTTTTGTTTGGCGTATCACTTCTTGTATGCGATTTGTTGCCTACGGTTTAAAATCCGGTGCATCGTTTTGTTGCGTTGCTGCTTACCCAGTTTAACTGCATAGTTTGGTAGTTAGTCATTAGAATCAATATGTGAAATTTTTTGATGGCAGTTGCTGGAATATCCAAATAACAGATTTTTCCTGGAATATTCCACCCTCTTGTGATAGCAGTTGCTGGAATATCCAAATAACAGATTTGGCCTGGAATATTCCACCCTCTTTTATTCACAAGGTTTAGCTTAATCTGTTCACGTGTATCTTCTTTCAACCTATCTGGAATATTCCACCCTCTTTTATTCACAAGGTTTAGCTTAATCTGTTCACGTATCTCTTCTTTCGACCTCCTTCTAATTGAAATCGTTTACTCATTGGGATTTATCATTGTTATTTATGATTGAAAGTTAAACCAGTTAATTGTTTTATCTGCAGGGGATATAAGCGTTTCTTCAAAAGGACTTTGTTGGAGAACTCAGACTATCTCAAGGACGATACCCTTCATGTTCATTGCTGTGTAGGTGTAGTTAAAACACGAACTGAAGGGCCTAAAATCTACTCCATAATGATTCCACCGTCTGACATTGCTATACAATTTGGTCAGCTACTAGAAAGTGGAAAGGGTACTGATATAGATTTTGAAGTGAACGGGGAAATTTTCCATGCGCACAAATTAGTACTTGCTGCTCGCTCACCTGTATTCAGAGCGCAGCTTTTTGGTCCTATGAAAGATCAGAACACGCAGCGTATAATGGTCACGGATATGGAGGCTCCTGTTTTCAAGGCATGGAGCACTTTGTTTATTATTCTTTTTGTTTTATTTATTCTTTTCACTCTTTTTTTTGGGCGGGGTTGGGGATTGGCGGAACAGATAATTTCTTCTCTTAGTGTAGCATCTCTAGTTTGTCAAGAAATTTATTTGTTTATTTCATTTATGTAAGCTTGCATTACATTTTTCATCCAGGCAGGATGTCTTTATTTTTAAGTTTGAGCATGTCGCTTTTGACTTAGTCTTAAGGGGTTACTTGGTTTTAATTTAGAAGCAGTCAAAAAGAGGAAAGATATCAACTCGATAAATTTTTTACCGGATAATCTAGACTGGTTTGAATGCTTTTACCTGGGTTCCATTGCGGAGGATGGCCCTTTTTCTTCCTCCACTTTTAGAATTGGTGCCAAAGGGTAATGTAAGTGTCCAGCATCAACCACTTCATTTGCAATGTCCATTTAGACTTCAAATTCATATTGGATAAATCTAATGATATGAAATCCCAAAAGGAGAAGGAGAAAAGGGGGATGGGAAAAAGATTGGATTCGCCCAGTTGGGATCAAAGGTCAAATCAGATTATTTCATTTTCCAAACTTCTATGTAATCCCATTTTCTCTGCTTGTTTGATTTGCTTCTTCGGTGAAGATGTATCACATCTACTAAATAGTTATATGTTGGGTAACTGATGGGATATCTCCACTATCTGTTCTGTCTTATTTTTTGGTATGGAGAGATGTCAGTGTGATTCATAAATTTGATGTCAAATGTTTGAGAGATACATCATCCTGCAGTGGTGTGCTTTTGTTTATGGTCCTTTTGATTTTCCAGAGGGTTCTTTTTGTGGGTGGTGGTGGTTTGGAACCATGATCTGTGATGTTTTAATTCTTGCAAATGATGTGTACAGGCTCTTCTCCATTTCATATACTGGGATACACTGCCTGATTTAGAAGAACTGACCGGTTTAAGCTCAAAGGGGGGCTTCCACTTTGATGGCTCAACATCTTCTCGCAGCAGCAGATTGTTATGGACTGGATAGGCTCAAGGTGATATGTGAGGCCAACCTCTGCAATGGGGTTGCGATTAATACTGTTGCAACTACATTAGCCTTGGCAGAGCAGCACCATTGCTTTCAGCTGAAATATGCGTGTCTCAAATTTATAGCGATGCCGGAGAATCTTAAGGGTTTGACTCTCACTCAGAAGAATTTTATGTATTTTTCTACATTCAAGCATTTACATGTGGTATATGAGTTCGTACTTTATTTTGGTTTGTTAAAGCAAACCTGCTGACTTCATTAAGTATTGGTGGCAATCTTCTTGAGCAGTCTCATAGTACTAGTCATTGATAAAAGCTTTTCTTTTCTGTGCCATAAGGTTGTTATTTAGTCATTTTGTTTCTTTAAAGAATTTAGTCTGTTTATGAACAAAACGTGGGAGAAAAAGTGTGCATGTTTATTTAGAGAGAGCATATAAGTGGTATAGGTCCCGGTGTACACTGTTTGTATCAGAGGGTCTAGGTCCTTTTTCTTGTGTCATTATTTAGCACCATGGACCTTTGGTGTATAATGACAGCTTTGTCACCGGTCAAGACATTGACCTCTATCTGTCCTGATTTGTTGCCTGCCAGCTGATGATCTCATCCTACAAATAGGGGATTAATTATGCTGTGGTTTTAGTAATTTTGTTTAATTTGTTGCACTTTATAATTTGAATGACTATGCTCGTGCATCTGTAATTTCCGTGTATTTTCTTTTTACAGCCGTGATGCAGACCGATGGGTTTGAATACTTGAAGGAAAGCTGCCCTCACCTCCTCTCGGAATTGCTGGAATACGTGGCTAGGATAGCTGAGCATGCTGCCACTTTGTTCAGCTTGCAAATGGAGGAATGCGTGTTGGATGGAAGCGATGTGCATGGTCGGCGTGTGAAGCAGAGATTGTAGGGTACTTGGGTTCATTAAGGGTAGACTGGATTTGTTACAATGATCTTTTCAAGATAGGGGTATTTCCACCCTCGCATTTGTAGTTTGTTACTTGACAAAGATGTAAATTTAGTGGGGTTTTTCCCCAACACACTTTTATCTGATCTTTGCACTGTAATTTCTCTGTATTAACATTTTTGGAAGGCGTGGGACTGTTGCAGATGGTGTGTATGGCTCTTCTGATATGTACTGTGAAGACAATTGGCCATCTCTATTCATAACAATTATTGATAATGCATTCCTCCCCTCCCCTTGGCGAGTTTCTCTCTTCTGGTATGCTTTGTTACAATATTTTAAACTGCAATGGGCTTTTATTGTATCAAACTAATGTGGCAGAGACTTGAGCAAAAAAAAAAATAAAATTGTATAAGCTGGGCAATGGTTGCTTTTTGTTGAACATCTTATCGTTTCCTTGACCTTGTGAAATGTTGTGTAGATGATATAATTGTGTTAGTTTTGGATCTGCTGATGTATTATGTACATATCTTCCATCCCATTGAAAAGATTATTCCATTTCTACGAGATTTATAATAGTCAGATGACTGGTCTATTGGAAATGTATAACATTAGTATGGTACACAAGACGCCATAAGAGACCCTTTTAAGTACATTCTTTTGATATATCTGCTTTCCAGAATTGTTACGTGTTTTAACCCTCTTAAAGGTCAAGTTCACAATATCTATGATACAATGTGAACTAACTTTCTCCTTTAGTGTTGCTCAAAGGGAAATTTTATTTTTCTCGACTTACTGTACAACTAAAGATTTAAATTTTAATCAAGATAACAGGACCATTGACATATACACTGACTAAGTATGTAACTTTATATGGCAACTGAAATAAGTGTTAAGATGATCTTATTTGTTAAAAAGAAAGAAAATTGAATCATTAACCAATAAATACAAAAACCAACTGGTAGTACAATTAGTTTGGTATTTATTTAAACATTCTCTTTGAAATAATTCTGTTTACCTCATATTTTTTTATCTCGTTATCTTTTTTGAAGAGCTATTGTATATGCTGTGCTAGTTTTTGTATAAAATATTAATTTATTTTTTTTTAATATAGTACAAAATTAAATTAGTTTGAAAAGTTAAAAGTCGATTTATATTTTAAGACGAAACTAAATTTACTTCAATCCAATTTTCCAGCGATCAAAGATAAAAGCTCTTTCTTTTCAAAAAGGAAATAAAAAAATTATTAAAGCCCTTCCGCCTTTCTGCATCTTTAGTCCTCCGCCGTATCACGACGGGGTACTCTGCAAGAAAGTCCGGCGTTTGATATTCTAATTCCGTTCAAGTCTCACGTTTTTTTCTTTTAGAAATAGAATCACGCACTAACTGACGGCGATAGAATGGTATTTCTTCGTCAGACCTTCTCTATACTTGACCTGCTGGTTTTTTCCCCTTCGCTTCAGTTTTCGTTTCCGGAAATATTCCCTCTTTTCACCTTCGACTAACTGTTCCTTCTGCAGTTGTTCTTCTCGTATTTTAAGGATTTGGTCGGAAGAGAGGTAACTGTTGAACTGAAGAATGATTTAGCAATACGCGGGACTCTTCATTCGGTCGATCAGTACCTCAACATTAAGCTTGAAAACACTAAGGTTGTAGATCAAGACAAGTATCCCCACATGGTACTGAAACTTCTAATCTCTTGGCCTTTGAATTCTTTGCTCTGTCTGTATTAGGGTTTTATTGATATCCCCTTATATTCCGTGAGTAGTGTTATTTGCATATATTTCGCTTATGCCTTTCGTTCTTATTATATTATAAAATACTACTGATTAAGTATTATTCAGGAGTAGGACGTGGATGGTCCCTTTTGAAAATTGACTTCAAGATTACGGCATTAGCATGCTTTCATAGTTTTCCGGCAGCAGTCTTGTTTGCTTGTAATCAACTTTGACCTTGTGTGGATGGAAAAAGTTTGCTTGTTAATTCATTGCTTAGTGGATAAAAGGAGAAAGCACTTATGCTTTAAATATGCTAATATAAGCATAAATTACATGTACAGAGTAGATGTGCTCATGTGATGCAGAAATGTAAATTTGCAATTTTGAACATGTAACATGGTAAAGATGAGTAGACCCAGGTTAGGTATGGTGGTAGAGGACACAAATGAAGCTGGTTTAAAAACCTAAACAATTATGGTGGTCCTAGGATATTGTGTCAGAGTACTTTTTATCCCCAGATATTAAGAAAAGACATCTTGTAGGTTACTCAGTTAACTACTCATGCTTGCAAAAAAATTTACTTGATGCTTCGTGGGCTTTGAGTGTTCTTTCAATTATACATGCAATGATTTTAGGAAACCATTACCTCGAGAAAGGAGATTACTAAAAGCCTGTTATCGTTACAAGGAGGAGGTTTGAACTCGTTGTGAAAGGAGCATAGTCTTTGTGTTCCATTTCCTGTATTCGTTGGTTGTACAATTTAAATTGGATATATCATGAAGCTGCAAAATTTCTTAGAAAATGGTTGTGTGGATGGTAAAGCTCAGGCTTGAGTTGATCTGATGTTAAACAAAGTCTGTGTATTCTCTCTCCCTCTCTCTAGGCCAGTCGAATGTGTTGGGATTTTAACATCTAAAGGGGATTCCTTTTTCTTTACTCCTCCTCCCTGGTGGGTTTATCTCAAGTGAAAATGGATTGATGTAATTTCCTTGGAAATATCATTTATCAATTAATTTGTGGGTTGCATTCTGGTGGCTGTTGCTGTGGTCAATGGTTAGCTCCTACTTGTGCATTTAGATTTGGAATCACACGCAAATTTCAAGCATCATAGTTCTGAATGATCCGTCCCGATTAATGTTGTTGAATCAACTTGTTTGCTTTATCATATTGCCTCTAGGTAGAGAGCAAAAGACATACTTATGTCCATCCATGCAAAACGCGTGCATTACTCTTGGTTGGCTTGTAACTTGTTTGTCTTTTGTGTTCATCATGTGTTTGGCAATATTCTTGCATTACTCTTGTCGTGGCTTGTAACTTGTTTGTCTTTTGTGTTGCTCATGTGTTTGTGACTTGTTTGTCTTTTGTGTTGCTCATGTGTTTGGCGAAATTCTTCCTTATGCTATTGAGTTTCAGGGCCTCTCTCTTGAAAAAACGCTCCTCCCTCTCCTTAGAAGTCTCCGCCATATTTTCTCACCCCTTCATTCTCTTTCCTCTAACGCCTCTTTAGTGGTTACTTTTTCTTCTCTTCTTTCTTCTTCCTCCTCCGCCACGCTTCTCCATCCTTTTCCTCTTATCTTCATCTTTGTTCTCCGGCCATTGTGACTGCAGTCGGAGACCAAACATCTCTCATTTCCTATTCGAGATGTCTTGATCTTAAACAATCTTGATGGATTTTCAACATGCAAGTTGTAGTGAGGACAAAATTGGCTTGGGTTCCCTTATTCAAGTCTGATTTCACCCCGAGGTTTCATCAACGTTATTTGATGAACCGAATTATGTTGAACATGACTCCCACAAAGTGTAGCCAAGGATAAGGAGGAATGGTCCTTCTCCATAGTGGATCAAGTTATGGGGAATAATACATCTTTCTTCAATATGAAGAATTTTGCATAGCAAAGATGGGTTTTTAAAGGCTTACTTGAAATGCAAAGTGTTGATGAAGACCTTTTCGCCTTCAGATTTCAATCCGAACATTCCAAATAAAGCATTTAGAGATCTCTCCATTGTCTTTCAAGAACAACGTACTCTTTCTTTGGCCTTGGGTTCCCAACAAGCCCATCCAACGGCTTAAGTTAGAAGCTGTTATTGTTTGGGTTAGACTTCTCAACCTCAAATATCATTACTTCAACTCCTATGTACTTAGTGGTTTAGGGAAGATCATTGGTACGTTAGTGTTCATGGACAACTCACTACTTTTTTTTGTAATTTAAAATATCATATATGCATCCCATAGGGAAATTTACAAAGGTTTAGAAAAGACAACACCTTAGACGGTGTGATTTACAAGACATAAGCTAGCCTTGCCCAAAAAACTAAAGGACAAGTTCCACTACATTTCATTCCATATTCATTATTCGGTTGTGGAACTATGTTAATAGCAAAAATACATGCTCAAAATTTGGCGAAATAATAACAGAGTCTATTCGAAGTGGGTGGGAAGCAAAATCTCCTGATGTGAAACTTGAGAGGAAATGGAGATGAAGTAGTCCGAGGAAGATACAATGTGCTTCCAGTAGCGTGAAAGTGTCAGATGACCGGTGTAGTAATGAATCCAGCAAAAGTCAAGCAATAGAGAAATTTGGACACTGCGCCCGAAGCCGAGCCCGCACAACATAGAATTTCGATGATGCAAAAATGCACCCGATAGTGACCTGCCCCTGGTCTTATTTGGCAGCTTGTGCGCTTGAAAGGTCGGATATGCGTACTCCAGAATCATACAATATACTAGAGGTACGACAAGAGGGATTATACTTCAAGAAGACATACAATATACTAGAGGTACGACAAGAGGGATTATACTTCAAGAAGACAAGATTCCTCCATCAACCAGACAATGTATTAGAAGTGCAAGTATGAGTAGATTTAGAGGCACCAAATCCATTAGATGATTAAATTGGCATGTGAGAATGTGAAAGGACTCAACTCCTCTCTTAGGCATCAAGAAAATTAAGAACTTTATTAGAGATAAGAACATAGGTTTTATTGGTCTAGTAGAAATCAAAATCAGACAAAGAAAGTTGGAAAATATTTCAAGGACTGTCCTTAGGAATTAGGAGGTTGTCAACAACCTTTTGCACTATATTGTTATCAGGATCTGGGTGGCATAGAATCCAAGCCTTTTTGAAGGATAATTTTTACATTCTAGTGAACAATCCATTACTTGTAAAATTAAGCCTTCTTCTTCTAATAATGAAGAATTCTTCTTAACTGTAGTGTATGAGCATGATGAAGAAAAGCAATAGAAAGGATGTCTGGATGGAATTGGGTTACCAAAACCAGCTTTATAACAACCAATCTTGGCTGACCATGGGTGATTGCAACATTGTCCTCGATGTGCAAAGGAAAACTAGTAGGAAGAGGGTGGATAGAAATGCAGAAGGAAATTCACATATTGGATCAAGGACATTGACATGGTAAGTATACCCTCAAGATGCTTTGAATATACCTGGTCAAACAATAGGAATGAATATCAGAGGGTGTACATTAGGATAGACCATATGTTCGGTAATGAGCATTATAACAACGAATTTCCCAACTTCCAATTGGACTATCAAGCCCTAATTTATTCTGATCACTCCCCTGGATATTGACTATACATAGTAGCCTCAAGTTTGGTCCTAAGCCGTTTAAGTTTATGAAGAGTTGGATGAAACACCCTAAGTTCAAGGAAATTCTTAAAGAAAGTTGGTTAGGTTACGAAGCTAGAAACCTTATAATCAGCCTATTTAAAAAGTTACAGAGGTAAAAGGATCCTCTTAGAAAGCTGAATAAGGAGGACTTTAGTGACATATCAGGCTGAGTGGAGTTGGCTAGAACCAAAATAGAGTTTGCTCAAGCTGATCTTATAAAAGACCCTACAAACACTCAGCTGTAGGATAGTATCAAAAGTGCTAGAGAAACCTAATCAACTTCCTGTTATTTGAGGAGTTTTTTTCATGGAGAAATCTAGGATCAAATGGATGAAAGAGGAGGACAAAAACACTTCTTTCTTCCATGGAACTGTTAATGTATACAATGCTATGAACATACTTTTGACGGTTACATAATGATGAAAGGGTGATGATTGTAAGGTAGTTTATTAGATGACCATCGACTTCTTTAAGAACCTTTTCACTGATCCATCTCTCCTCCCTCCCTTTCTAACACTGGTCAGGCAAAACAGTCATACTCAATGTATTTCATTGGCCTTACCTATATCAGAGATGAGATCAAACGCTCATTATTCTCTTTGAAATCAGGTAAGGCCTCTGACCCTGATGGATATATATCAGACTTCGTCAAAGAGAACTGGCCTCTTTTAGGTGAGGATTTTATGGCTGTAATGGAGTTTTTTTTTCAGAAGATACTTCATGTACTACCCCATAGATGCTACTGCTATCTCCCTTGTTCTAAAGATGGATAATCCAAACAATATAAAACAATTTAGACCCATATCTTGCTGTAATGTTGTATACAAAGTCATTTTTAAAGTCCTGGCTAATAGGCTTAAGCCACTGATCCCTCACCTATTGGATGGAATCCAATATGCCGTTGTCCAAGGTAGAACCAGTCAGAATAACATCCTTCTAATGCACGAACTATTAAAGAACTACAAGAGAAAGGAGGATACCTAAGTGCTGTGCAATCAAAATTGATATTATGAAAGCCTTTGATACTGTAAGTTGGTCCTACTTAATGATGATCTTAGAATCTATAAACTTCCCCCGTAAATACCTGGATAGAGTTAGGCTTTGTATATCCATTACCTCCTTTTCAGTTAACATGAATGGTGCATTAAGTGGAAATTTCAATGCCTCAAGAGGACTAAGGCAAGGTGATACTCTCTCTCGAAGCCCTTTCATTCTCATTATGAAAGGTTTTACCCAATTACTAAATAGAAAAATTTTCCACTCCAGCTTTAGTTTCTATCCTAAGTGAGATCTTATAACCTCTCATCTCTTGCTTTTGCAGATGATTTATTCATCCTCTCTAAAGCGGACACTCAATTCATTATGGTTATTAAATAAGCCTTGCTAGAGTTCCAAGCCCTTTTAAGGCTTAAGCCAAATCTCCACAAGTGTGAAGTTTACACTTGCATTAGCACACAGGAAAAAAATGAGTTAGCCAACATTTTAGGTATGCATCTAGGTAGTCTGACCATTAGAATTTAGGAGTTCCACTAGTTCCTGGAAGACTTTCATACTCTGACTGTGGGCCTCTCCTTGATAAGCTAACTTTTAAAGTACAAGTTGGACTACCAAGAATCTGTCATGCGGTGGAAAACTTTAGTTGATTAATTATGTACTCATGGCAGCCTGTAGGTAATGGGCTGCATCCTACTTCTGTGAGGTGGTTCATGAAAGACCAGAGTAAAGTGGTGTACTATTTGTCAACCTAAAGAGAGGTGGTCTAGGTGTACATGACTTGGGGTTGGTTAATAGTGCTTACATCGTGAAAAGTATATGGCACGTGTGTGAACAAAAAGAGAGACTATCGGTTAAATGGGTGCAGTCATTTTAAAAGAGAAATCGATTTGGGAGGTAAATCCAAGGCCTGTTGACTCTTGGGTGTGTAAGAGAATATTATGGGTCAAAGATCAATATACTCAGTGTTGAGAAACAGTTGGAAAATGGTCTAACTACATCATTTTAACATGATCCTTAGTACCCTTGGGCCATTCTTAGCTCCAAACACCCTGATCTAAGAAGGAAACTTAGTATTTATAGTGATGCTATAGTCTCAACAATCTGGAGAGAAAAACCAAGAGAATGCCATTTGGTGGAGGTTGGGATAATCTAGTGATGCAATTTAGTGTAGCCTGCAATTCGATAAGATTCAGGCAGGGGAATGACTGTTGGTTTTGGAAGCCAAGTCCCAACTTTTGTGTCAAACAAGCCACCATGACTCTGCAACCTTCTTTGCCTCTGGTTGACTAGTAGAACATTATTTGGTGTAATCGCTTTCTTCCACGCTATGCTATTATCTTATGGCTTGCATATTGGAAGAGAATGATTACATTAGATACTCTTAGAATTGGGGTCTCATTCAGACTAATATTTGTCTATTGTCTTGTAGGTTCATGGAGGACCATGATCACCTATTTTTTCAGTACAATTATTCTGTAAAATTTTGAGGGCAGTGTCGAAACATATAAAGTGTAAGGATAAGAACAACACTTGAAAGAATATTATTTACTGGCTCAATTTCTGTTGCACACGGAGGTCAAAATTTCAGGAAGACTTGGCTCTTTTTGGGTTTTCAGCGATGATATATCACCTATAGAAAAACAGGAATAACATGCTCCATCACCAGTTGATTAAGGATCATGATACAGTCTTCAAAAAATCTTCAAGACATGCTATTCAGTGGAATCCCGGAGGAGTATAAATATAGAAAGCTCAATTGGAAATTAACAATCGGCCTTGGAGTATCTCTGAAGGTGATTCAAGACCAGGGAATGCAAATTCTCTGAATTCATGTCATTGTACATGCCTTCATCTTGTATCACTCTCTCCAACCATCTCTGTGGTTTGCCAGTTGCTTCAAAGATCACTCCACTATCTTTATGGGAGTGTAAAACCCGCAATGCTGGGTTGGTCTTCAAGGTGGGCTTTTATGCCTCGTTCTATTTGCTCGGTTTGGGCCTATTGTTTTCTCACTGCCTTCACCAGGGATTTCTACCGTTGCTTTTTTCGACACCTTATACCCTACGGAGGAGTTTACTTTTTCTGATTGGTGGGGTAGAACCCCTTCCTGCACTACATCTTATGTTCTTGCCTACTCTTGTTCTTGGTTACCCTTTCCTTGTACCATGAATTCAGAGGCTGGACGTTTTATGTTCATGATCGGGTTCTCCTTCAGACTAGATTTAGTTAGTGTTTCCTTTTGTAATGCTTGGCTTATGTTGTCTTTCTAGCGCAACTTTTTGTTGATGGAATGTTGTAAGTCACATATATTTTGGTTTAGCCAAAAACTATATTGTTGTTTTAAGCAACAAATTTTATAAATTCGTCATTTCTGGCTTTCTATGAAATTTTACTTGCAACAAAAAGTTTCTGGGCCTGGCCGTGGTAGTCCCTTCTAAGATTTTGTTATGGGTCTCTGACTGGATCACTTACAGTATTCTTAATGGTGCCTGTAAATTGCAGCTCTCAGTGAGGAATTGCTTTATCAGAGGATCAGTAGTGAGGTATGTCCAGTTACCCCCTGATGGAGTTGACATTGAACTGCTCCATGATGCCACAAGAAGAGAAGCTCGGGGTGGCTAAGATCTGCTTCTTGCGGCGTAGCAATGCTGTTATGACCTTCTGTTAACCTGAGACATCTTCATGTATTGGTTTATGTCGCATATTCTGTAGCATGAGATTTGGATATGTTATGTTACAAAATCCCATGGGCGACGTCATTGATTCCTGCATTCTTGTTTGTCTTTCGGTGCCTTTTTTGTGCGAAAAATATTTTAGTTTAGCGGATACCAAATTACATGCTGATCTTTCGGTATCCATTTTATGAGTTAAAACTGAGGCTGGTAGTAGAGGTTAGTCTGTTCTGTTAGCTTGTTGGTTTGCAATTTAAGCTAAGCCTCTGATGAAAACAGCAAACACTTGGATTGTAAATCCACTTCTTATTAGTGAGCAAACACTTAAGATTAAGTTTCTTCCCATGGATGCCTGCCCTTCTATTAATCATCCCAAATGTTTCCAAAGATACGTGATTTAAACTCAAACGTCTCAACATATTAATAGATGATATATGGGTTTGTGCACGTTAAATCTTCATCGTAAATTTGAATTGAAAGAACATATACTAAACCCTCATCGAACTTAGTTATTGATTTGAACATTGCAAAAATCTCTATTTATGCTTAATTAATTTATATTAAATTAGAAAACAAATGGTTTAAAGGCTAATTAACCCTAACATTTATGAACAGGTGCTGCATTCTAATAACTTCTATATGAGACGCTGGAAAAATTTCAAAAAAAAAAATAATTAAGACCCTTAAAACGCTTTTAGAGTGTCATATCAGCTACAACTACAATATTTTGCGTATAATACCAAAATTACTTTAAAAAGTATTTTTGTTATGGAAAAAAAAAAAGATATTTCTTACATCGTTTTCAAAATCCAGGTACCTGATTTTCTTCAAGTACCCAGACACTTACGAGATAATCTCCTTATTACAATCTTCGCCTAAAAATCTTGCATGGTAGGATTATTGGATTTTGAAGTTAGCTGACTAGATTTTGGTGTATTATTGTAATCTTTCCTAAACGCTTAAACTTTCTGGATTCTGGACTGCTCTCTTCGTGATCTTCGGACGCTCCTCCCCCCTATTGTTGCTTGCAATGTACGTAGCCGCCAAGCATTTGCACTACGTTTTCATAAAAAATACTCCCAACTTTCCCACCTGCATTCTTTGTACTCCCCATTTGGGATTGATATCGATACTAAAGTTGGATACACTTATATGACAAAACGTAGTTTTGTCAAAAAAAAACACACATCTTGTATTTAGAGTCCATTGTATATCATTTAATAAAAACCTAGTTTATCACTTTCACAACACACAACTTTGGTAGGTTATCTCAAACCCTCCATTTGCCTCCATTTCTTTCCTGCATACACTGTCTCAAATAAAAAAAAAAAAAAAGAATCTTTGAGCCGCCATCAACCTTTCCCCTGTCATGTGTTCTCATGCTTTTCTGCCTGTATTCGCCTCTTCCTTCCTTCTCTCCCCCCCCCAACTGCTATACGTTCACTGTTGCAAAGAAAACGGTAGCCATTTAAATGTTTTTATTTGATCTTTCTTTTCCAGACTGTGGTTGTCGAAGTGAGTATGGATTGTTGTGATGCCTGCCCAAAGAGAGTGAAGAAATCCTTTTTCCAAGGTTGATGGTACTCCCATTTTCTTCTCTTTCCCAATATATCCTTCAGTATTACTTCGTTTCACTATCAGTTTCTTTGTGAAGTATATCTTCTTCTGTTATTCATTTTACAGATTATGTTGATATATTCTGAGTTTGTATTGTATCAATTCAAATATACTAGTGTAGAGTATATAATGCTTAGTTAGTTATAGATAAATATGGATACATCTGTGCATTAAATTTAGCATATAAATTTATATATCAGGATATAGGATGTGCTAACGCACAAAAAAACAAATAACAGGTATCTTGCAATTTTGAAGTAGAATATTTGAGGGGCAGGTTTTCACTTTTGTTAATGTATCTTGTATTGTTGACGTTGCTATATATGCAAAATTTGGTGCTAGGGGTGTACTCGGTTATGGTTGATGCAAAGAGAGACTCGGTATCTGTTGAGGGCAAAGCAGATCCAGCAAACATGTTTAAGGCCATTTCAAAGCTTCGAAAAACTGCAGAACTTTTGTCTTATGAAAAACAACCTGAAAAGGCCAAAAAGTGTTATCAAACTGCAGATGGGACCATTCACAGAAGAAGTTGCCACAAGAAAGAGGAAGTGACGGAAACAATGGTTGCTGCTGTGATGATGAATATGGTGCCAAAAATGCTCACAAAAGCGAATCCTATATGCCGCCTCTGTTTGATGCACGAACGTGCAGAGATCCTTTCTGCGCACACCATAAGAGATGGCCATTTGTCAATGGATTCGTGTCATCGTGAGACTGCGGCTGTCACCATCAAAAGAGAAGTCCTTTTACAGGAATGAAGAGTTTTTCCTACATTGGTGATCAACATGGCAGGGGTTGCACCATAATGTAAGGTGCAGCTGAAGCCCTTTGTCTATATAGCTCTGGAATCTTTTTTGTCAGATGGGCTTCTTTTATGCTAAATGGAAGCAAGTTTTTTTAGCTTTCACTGTTTCTATTTATGGTAGGAGAGGAGATTCTGACGTTATTGGCTAATTGCCTGTACTTTCTCTCGTTTCTCTGGGTACGTTAGATTCTACGGCAATGTCTTTCTGCATAAGAAAACATTCGTGTGAATTTCCACTAATAACAGCACTGGTAGAGCAAAATCATCACATTGTTCACAGAAGCATACAACCAACCAAAAAATTGGTCAAGCTTAGATAACGGCTACTTAATTTACTCCAAAAATGTGTGGATACATGTCTGGCTTGCAGCAGCTGATCCCTTCTCAAAGAGTTGCTTGATGTCTGTGCATTTGAATCTATACATTGAGATGCCCAGATTCACAAGAGACTCTTTATGAACCAGCCTAACATATCTTGATGAGCCTCTTCAGCACGTTTCACAGCTCTCTCATCTTCGGTTTTGTACCTTACTGTCCATCCATGTTTTGCACCTGGAAATACTTTGACAAAAGAATTGACCTGAGCAAGAGAATACAGAAGATAAGTTCAGCTTGTCTGATTTAAAATAACAAGCTTAAACAGACAAATCTGCAAGGCTTCATGTGAATGATACTGAACAAAGCAGTCGTCAATCCTCCATGTACCTTTTCCGCTCGAGGGTATTAATGGAGTGAAGTATGAAGAGGAAAGTTATGGCACAATCAAATCCATTCAAAACAAATTGTACCTCAGACTTGGATGATAAAATCTTGTCGAACTGGTTGATCAGCTCAGGTGGTGAAATTTTGTCAATTTCAGCTCCTAAAATAGCTATGGGAGTTCTAACCTCTGAGAAAGGAAAATCAGTCCAATTAAAACATTAATAAACAGGAACCAATCTGAAGGTTTCAAGCTTACATCTTCCTACGCTTAGGACTCTCGAGTGACACCAGAGTACGATTACTCAGAAAAAGAAAGTCTAACACTTGGTACCTTTTATGTCCTCCATTGTAACAAATGTAGGGTGCAACAATACAGCAGCTTGGATACGCCCTGATTTGGCTAGTTCTACAACCACCTTGGCTGATAAATCATTAACAAAAGAAGTTATTTCTACATGCAGGAAACATTAGCAGCAAAATAGAGAAAAAAATTTACAGCACATGAAGTCACTAGAGAACATAAATAATTACCGCCCCAACAAATCCGGCAGCTCCAATTGTGGAAAACCCTTTACTTGCTAAATCTGAAATCACCAATTCTGCATCTGCAGTCCCCTTATCCTAAGCAAGTAAAGGTAAATGTGAAACAAGCGCAAAAGACTTGACAACTTCTTTCCCCTCTTTCTCTTTGAAACTCCCAAATTCATGCAAGAGGAAAACGTCCGAAAATTCTAAAAGGCAATGTAAACCACATCATACATTGAACAGAAACAGAAACCAACCGTTCTATGTGATTTTGACCATACTGAGAGGGTCCTTGTTACATTTGAAGGATCATATGGATCACCGTATAAGAAATCAGGCACCAGAACATAGAATCCAGCTTCTGCAATTTTGTCGGCGAGCTTCCTAGAAATCAAAACCAGAATCAGCCTAATGATAATGCAAGTGTGAGGATACTGAGACAACTCCGAATGTGTTACTTTACTTAAACATTGATGCAATAGTTGATTGAGCAGTACCTCAAGTTAGGTGCTTCATAACCTGCAAAAAAC